>CM042410.1:20942721-21229463 GCA_023634145.1 Thymallus thymallus | reverse complement strand
TTCTCATTCTTAACTTCTAACGTAGGTGGGATGGGTGTGGCTTCGTGACATTGAACACAAAAACAGCACTCACTAATTTGACAGCTCCAGCGCAGTTAAACCTGCGATTGTTAGTTACAGTGAGTCTAATTGAACCCTGGCCTTAGTCTGTGTATTAAACACAGTGTACTGCTGCTGCCCTCTAGTTTAGTCTGTGTATTAAACACAGTGTACTGCTGCTGCCCTCTAGTTTAGTCTGTGTATTAAACACAGTGTACTGCTGCTGCTCTCTAGTGTGTTCTGTGTATTAAACACAGTGTACTGCTGCTGCTCTCTAGTGTGTTCTGTGTATTAAACACAGTGTACTGCTGCCCTCTAGTTTAGTCTGTGTATTAAACACAGTGTACTGCTGCTGCCCTCTAGTTTAGTCTGTGTATTAAACACAGTGTACTGCTGCTGCTCTCTAGTGTGTTCTGTGTATTAAACACAGTGTACTGCTGCCCTCTAGTTTAGTCTGTGTATTAAACACAGTGTACTGCTGCTGCCCTCTAGTTTAGTCTGTGTATTAAACACAGTGTACTGCTGCTGCCCTCTAGTTTAGTCTGTGTATTAAACACAGTGTACTGCTGCTGCCCTCTAGTTTAGTCTGTGTATTAAACACAGTGTACTGCTGCTGCCCTCTAGTTTTCAGACGAAGTAACATAAAAACACATCTGCCCTCAATCTCTTCCCTTTCTATTTCTTTCTCTAACAGTTTTTTGTTTTCTTCTCTTCCCATCCTGTCCCTGTAGGCTGTAAAGTAGAGTCTGTATTTTTGAACGTGGAAGCTGTGAACACCCACAGGGACAGGCCAGAGGTAGGTACCCCAGACAAGCACCCTCACTGGGCTTGCACTCTAAAACAGAGCGAGGAAAGAGGTTCAAGTTCAATTGAACTAACCTTATCTGTGTCATAGTGCTGACTGATCGCTCTATCTCTTTTCATTGTACAGAATGTAGACACTTCACGGATGCCGGAGGAAGCCCTGTTCACAGTCCCCGCACACCAGTGATGGTGACAGTGCCCAAGACTCCAGAGTGACATCACTCACCATGACCACTTCCTCTACTCAATCAGCAATCAATCCAAATTCCTCTCTTTATTTTTTCCTTGCAGTTGGATTGGAAATGAGCGCATCCAGATCTTTCATTGGACATATTCCTCTTTAAAGTAAAAAAAAAAAAAAAAAAAATGTATCTTGGTTTGCTATCTTTCTCTTTCCTTCTAAGCAATGAAAGTCTAGACAACTGGAATCCAGTTTAATGGTGATTCGCCCCACTACCGGGGTATGTGAGTGTGTTCTGTATGTGTGTGTGTGAGTGTATATGATCAAGGTAAGGACAATCTGATGTGAAACCTATTTTAAATACAGTACATGGCTTTTCACGACTGCATTTACACAGGCAGCCCAATTCTGATATTTTTCTACTAATTGGTCTTTTGACCAATCAGATCAACTCTTTTGACAAAATATCAGAATGGGGTGCCTGTGTAAACACAGCCTAAGAACCATATATGGTGACATTTTATATTTCTTGTTAGTATTTGTGTTTGTCCACCCCATTTTTGTCCAAGTCCAAGTTTTTCCTATTAAACCAACTATTGCATTACATGTTGCAAAGGCTGTGATATGCAGACTCTAAGCGGGGACACAAATTATAGCTAGTATTTTATTTTTTATATGTCTGGTATAAAATCTGGCTGTTTTGTGCATCTATCATTTTCAATTAAGTTAATCTTCATCTAGTTAAAATCTAAAAAGTTTTTTCCCCCCATGTTGCATCAGTGATCTGCTATATCTACAATGTGTTTTTCCCATGTTGCATCAGTGATCTGCTATATCTACAAAGTGTTTGGCTCTATTTTTCAATGTCTACAAGTGAAGGATATCTCAAACGCTGCTGTAGTTCAGTAGCACAGGAATAGTTGTTGGCATCTGTGGTATCGTAACAAATCAATGGAAGTTGAAATTACTTCTAATGCCTGTGTATAAGCGTATAAGTAATGATCACCATAAGTCATTCAATCTCTCACTGGTTTTATATAGTTTTCAGCATGTTCACCATGTCTTGTTTGTTCATTTTGACTTGTCTGTCAACGTGTCAAAAATATGATTCTTTCAATGTAAATATCTACATCATCCAAATGTAATAAATATTTTGAGTTAAGTCTCTTGCTGTAGTCTTCTGCTCAAAAAGTATTCTTGAAGTGTTTTGTGTAGTATTCACATTTTGCTGCCTTAAAGAGCAACTGTCCTATGTGGCATTGATATGAGTCAGAAACATTTATTATAGTGTCAAAATTGACTACAAAGTGTAAATAGTATAATTTTGATTTATTTAAATCCTGCCCACAGCTGGCAGCACCCAAGTAATCATCAATTCAGAGCCTGGACCTGACCTGATCGTATTGCCCATTGTAAATTTGGTTTGACATTTAGATATACCTATGGGGCAAGTTAGGGACCATCAGTAAATTACCAATGTACATGGGACAATATTTTTAAGGGTCAATAGCGCCAAACTTGAATGACCTAACCTCAAAGCAACTATACATTTTAGAAATTCATATACAAATATTGAAAGCATTTCATGAGACAACTAAACAATGTGCAACATTAAAATATAGTTGTGGAAGCTACTGGGACATTTGACTTAGTTGTGGAAGCTACTGGGACATTTGACTTAGTTGTGGAAGCTACTGGGACATTTGACTTAGTTGTGGAAGCTACTGGGACATTTGACTTAGTTGTGGAAGCTACTGGGACACTTGACTTAGTTGTTGAAGCTACTGGGACATTATACTTAGTTGTGGAATCTACTGGGACATTTGACTTAGTTGTGGAAGCTACTGGAGATCAATAAAAAGGAGGGTATGTGTGCCAAACAGTTGCTGATAGATTGCAATATATTTTTTTCTGACCATTTGGAACAGTGTAAACAACACTAAATAAATAAGTGTACCATAAACTGTTCTAATGGGAAAAAAATATGTATAAAGCCTTTATTACAGCAGACTAAAAACAGTTGCATGTATTCGTGAATTGCGGTTTATTTACTGTTTAGGCTAATTATTCAAAGCTTGTTATTTCATTTTAAAACTGAAATGCTTAATTGTATTTCAAAGCATCAATGTCTCCTATGCTGTGGGATGGCATGAACAAATGAATGATTGATTGATTGATACAGTAGCCTATATATTGAAATATAGGCCTAAGTAAGTTATGGTATTAAGACTAAACAGGACGCACTCTTAGGCCTACAGCTCAATGGTAGTTATACAAGGCTACTTACTATACAATGCCTGTTAATGATAACGAAATTACGTATTATAATGATCATAATAATAATTGTAATAATAACAATAAGGAGATCAAGAAATAAAAACAGGTGGTTAGATTACAATATTATTTTTCTGCCTGTTTGGAACAGTGTAAACAACACTAAATAAATGAGTAATACCAGTCTGTTCTAAGAGAAAAAAAGTAAAGCCTTACAGCATAGCAAAGATTAAAAACAGCCGAATATGTGAAATTGCTTTATCCGACATTTTGTTGTTGCATGAAGCTTGGTGTTCATGGAATCAGTAAGCTATTAAATAAACAGTCAAACAGGCAACAGAAGCAAGATCGGTCTTATTTATGTAGATATATTTGGATAATTTATAAAACCAGGAACATATAACAGTTAGGCTATTGATTATAGACCTAATTAAATTGGGGTTTCCTCGCTCCTCAATTTTCTCAGACAATTAGGCTTCTCTGCAGCCTCCGCCGCATTGTAATCAATCCCAATATGAACTTTGCTATTATGCACATAGCAACATAGGGAAAGGCGCACCGAAGATTATGTTTTAGAACCATGGAAAGTCATTCAGGTGTCTTTGGCATTACAATTTGTGCAATTGTGCTGTTGAAAAATGTAACTATCCCAAGGTTAGTTTTTCAGAATACTACGGCAGGTTTTCCTCTAACTTTTTACCTGGGTGTTGCTCCTTTCATATTTATTTTGATCCTAACAAACTTCCCAGTCACTGCCGGTGACAGGCATACCCATAGCATGACCCTGCCACCAACAGCTGGTCCAGAAAGCAAATGCCATGATCCCATTATATATATTTTTTAAATGCTCCAGAGTTGAGAATGTTGGTAGCCTATCCAGAGACCAAAAAGCTGAACAGATAAACATATTTAATTTGCGAGGGGTGAGTGGAGGGTTTACATTGAACCTAATTATTAATTTCGGTCACACTATTTGGATAGTCCAGATTTTCCATATGTCATACTATCAACAAACAATCTGTTGACAAGCAACTGCTTGCCAAGGTTACCTTTATGGTTAGGTTTAGAATTAGGGTTATGGTTAGTTAGGGTTCATAGATAGATTCAATGTTACTGATACTCTGTAGCGCATCTACAGATTGACTATCCAAATAAAGTGTTACCTTAATTTCCAATGATTCACTGCTAGTAGCGATTTAGTCATGCGTGCATTCATTTTACATAGGGTGACCCTGGGAATCGAATCCACTATCCTGGGGTTGCAAATGCAACTGAGCCATACAGGACTATAAAAGAACAATATGAATTCGAGCCAAAGTTGAGCATATATATTTATGCTATTCATGATGATAGATTTCTTCGTCAAGCAGCTACGAAAAAACACAGGCCAGGTGCAAAATGCCAGAACGAAAACACACAAAAATACATGATACATAGAGCAGGCAGTAAATACAAGATGTCTGGAGTGCAAAAAAGCTATAAAAAGATTGCATAGTATGGGAGGATGGCTGAATATGTACACTATACATTGTTACAGAGTGGTAGGTAAGAAAAATAAAATAAGACAAAATAAAAATGATCAAACTTTTGCAAGTTGATATAGATAAATAAGGAGTATTTGCATGGTTAACTATACTATACAGGTCGATGGCAGAGAAATACTTAAATAGATAAAAGTGCATATGATATAAATGAGGGTAATAATAGTTTACTTAATATATAATGTAGTAGCTAACAAGGTGCCATTCTCAATATCTCATGCATCATAGACTTGTACCATGTTTGATTATACAGTTGTGATGTAGTTATGTAGAAACAAACATTTAACCTGACAGGTGACTGGTCCTAACAAGCTAGCTGGTGTTTCATCCACAAATGTACCCACATTTCTATAGTATGTAAATAGTTTATGATTAATGAATGCAATAATGTAGTGCAATGTCACATTTTTCTTCATAAAAGACCAAATCCAAGAAATACAGTAGTATGATAAAATAACACAACAAAATACAAACAAACGATAAAGGGATTTATTCATCATCACTGCCAGCACTATTATCATTATCACAATAATTTCAATCAATGACAGGGTCTGCTCTGTGTGTATTAAGACAAGAAACATATGCACCAATACATTTTTCCTCAGGGTTGAAGGTCTGTCGTAACAAAAACTTAGCAAAACATTCTGTGAATATAATATTTATATTAAAAAAACTTTTCAATTATCAGAAATCTCCATGCATTTCCCTGTGCTCATTCAAATTGATTAGGGTTTTATTTTAAGGACCCGCCCTGATTTAATGCTTTGTTCTAAATGGCATAAATTAAAACGAGGCTGTGAATATTCATTATATACAAACATCAATATTTCTGAGCACAGGGATACCTCAATGATGTAGGGCAACACTCCATTGGTCTGATGCATCTTTACTTGTTTTCCCCCATTGTCAATGACTGGTCACAATTTCTCTCCATCCTGTGATGCGCACCCTCCGAGAAACCATGATGACGGTTATGATCAGCGTAAGGAATGTTTGGGAATTTTCTTAGAACTGTGTAAGTCAAAAACATGGATGTCAGATAAAACTGCAACTTCTAGGTGAAAAGACTGACAGACATGGAGACAGACTCACATTTTTTAGGAACTCCTCTGCTACAATACGGGCCCTGGCATTGACAGACAACTTCATCTCGCTTATCTCCTTGTCGATTTCCTCCATGAAGTGGATGACAAAGTCCACCAGCTTGTGCTTGTACATCTGCTCCGTGTGGAAGTTGGTGATGAGGAAACTGATGTCATAACCCTGTCAACAAATGAAGGAGAGACAAAGGAGGGGGAATAATTATGACCATTTGTGTTGTCTAAGAGGAGAACAGAATTCAAGTAATTATCTTAATGTGAAGTTTGAGATCTTCCAACAAAATAAAAAAAATGCTGGCTGTACCACCAGTCCTCTCATCTAACCTCCACTGGTTTCCTCCTCAGGATGAAAAAGTTCTCAGCTCTCATCATCATGAAGCGCATGAATTTATGGCACAGGATCTTCTCAATCTCATCCGCCTGCAGGGACACACCAATCATAAAGCAGTCAGACTCAGCACCCACCAATCACAGGACAGCAGCTCTAATAGCCACCAATTGTCACCAGGTCGTAAAAAAACGAATCACAATAGCACATTTCATGTCTATGACAAACCAACACACAATCAGCCTCACAGAACAGAGGAAAAAAAGTGTACAGCTGGCCTTCCATCTATGCACTTCTGTTTGAGTAACAATGAGAAAAAGTATTATTATAATCTGGGTAGATTGGCTCCTGGATGCTGATTGGTTGAAAGCTGTGATATATATTTATATATCAGACAATATACCACAGGTATGACAAAACGTATTGTTTACTATTTTAATTACGTTGATAACCCTTTTATAATAGCAATAAGGCACCTTGGGGGTTTGTGGTATATGGCCAACATACCACGGCTAAGGGCTATATCCAGGCACTCAGCGTTGTGCCTAAGAACAGCCCTTAGCCTTGGTATATTGGCCATATACACCCCACTCCCCAGGCCTTATTGCTTAAATAAAGCATGAAAGTCACCTAAATTAAGCCTGTCAACTCCACCTGTAAAGGACATGTTATAGACTATACACGTTGGAATAAATAATATCCCTGACCTGCTTGACAGCGATACTGACTCGGACTGAGTTGATGGAGCCCTCGATAAGAACCTTCTCCTTGTCATTACGACTGATGATGACTGGCTGCAGCAGCAACTCTTTACTGCTCCTGAAGGGGACAGCATACACATGCAAGGTCAAACACACACTCTCTCACACACACACACACACACACACAGACAGACAAACAAAGAGACACACTCACCGGACCTCCACCTCTGGCTTGTTGTGGCGCTCCACCACCTGAGAGGAGAAGTTCTCCAGACAGAGGGCGGCCTGTAGCGTGGCACGCACAGCGTTGAGGTACGGCCGCAGAGTCGCCGTCTGAGGGAAGAGAGGAAAGTGAGAGGAGAAAAAGATGTTAGAAGATGAAAAAGAGGGAATATCTCCTATACACCCAAATAGCCCTACCAACCTTCACCACTAGAACAAACAGACCCTTTCCCTAAATCCTGTTTTAAATCGAAACGGCAGCCTCCACCTCGCTTACCCCTGCCCACCAAATACCGCCTCACGCCACCCTACTATCCTCAAACTATTAGCTAAATGGCCCCTACCCTTATTCCTACACCACCACCCCTCCTTACGAACTGAAGGCAAAAGTACTGTCGAGCAAGCAGGCCTAGACTTGCAGCTAGAATTCTTGGCATAATGTTTCTTCCATAGCATGGCTGGGCTCGGGCTGCAGTGTAGATTTGACACTGTGGTTTCTAACAGCTCAAAACTGATTTCACTATCACAGAAACACGTTAGTCAGTAAAAGTTCAAATAGGCCCAACAACCCTATGCAAAAAAATAACAATTGTTGACTGCTGAACATTACAGTGAAATCACCATTAAGTTGATACACCCTGAGTCCCTCAAATGTTAAGAGGAAGTATGTTGACTGCATGAGTACATAGTGAAAACCCTAGAATATAGCCTAGGTCTAGTCACACTGAAGCCTTTCATGGCCATACATGGTCTGAACAATTGCAACATTAAATTCACAGTTCACCATACCAATGTAATGTACACCACCACCACTGTTTCACATTCACTAATTACTATAATAGACAGTGTGTACACATTGGCTCAGGCCTAAGGCCTTACAGCAGTAGACTGCACTGCCACTACATGCATTTTCAGGATTACAATATCTAGCTACTTCAACCTAGCCTGCATCTGATGGGCCGAGAAAACATTTGAGTGGACGTGCAGGTTTATAGCAACCCTATAGTTAATGTGAAACAGTGGTGGTGTACATTACATTGGTATGGTGAACTGTGAATTTAATGGTGCAATTGTTCAGACCATGTATGGCCATGAAAGGCTTCAGTGTGACTAGACCTAGGCTATATTCTAGGGGTTTCAATATGTCCTCATGTGTGGAGTATAAGGAAGGGATATCTAGACTCTGGACCTACCTACTGCAAAGCTAAAATAATTCAGGCAAGATGCAGGTGCAAATAACAGAGCCCAACGTTACTTCTTATAGTCCAAGGACCTGACATGCTCTGTTTAAAGGCCAATTGTCTCTGGAAAGTGAATCGATTCTTACATCAAAATAATTTCACAAATGCAAAATACACACTTACTGTACACTGTTTAAACAGTTGCAGTCAACAGTATTTTTCAGTGACAACACGTTTGTGGCGTCCATCTTCCGTTTACACACAGGTGTTAGAAGACGCAGATAGCTAATTAGCACAGGTAGTTGACTGTCTTCCGTCTGTTTTCCGTAAACACGCACTGCAACAGGTGTGTATCAATTTAACCTTTGTTTTTTGCTGATATGAAAGTTAAGGTCCTTATGCTTCCAAAACCGTACCGCAAGTGATGGGGATACATTTTCAGACCTAGCCCAAAAGCAGACAGATGGCTATATTGAGTCGTTTCCATCTTACCATCCAAAACCCATTGTATGCAGCCCCCATGGACCGGTTCGTACCTAAAACATTCTCCATTCAGGCTGCAAAGGTTTTGATTTATTCCTTAACTAGATTTTATGGCAAAAAAAAGAAACACTATTTTCCACCACCATGCTGAAGTGGCTAATGCCTAGGAATGCTAGTCCCGGATGTTGCATATCACCCCTAAATGAATGCAGGGCACAACATCAAGAAGTAGCATTAGCCACTAGCATGGTGGAGGAAAAATTGTGTTTCATAAAGAACATATGCATATTTCCCCCACCTTCTCGCCATTAATACATCTAGTTAAGGAGGAAATGTATGCCTTTACAGCCTGAATGGACAATGTTTTCGGTACAAACCCGTCCACGGGGGATATGAGTGTATTGCCAGCTGCATACAATGCGTTTGGACAGTAAGATGAAACCCTCAATACCAGATCAATATCGCCATCTGCCAGCCTTTTGGCTAGTTCAGACCGAGTGTTGGGGCTATAACCTCCCTCGTACAGAAGATGCCTTTGTCCAATGACTTATGTGTAATGTAATGAATCGAGAGTCATGATCAGGGGCTAGGTCATAGTTAGCTGGGTTCCTACTATGCGGTGCCACTCAACTTTTAGAGAAAAAATGCACACACACTTTTTGTTAGTATTCTTTCAGAAAAAGGACATAGGTATTTGACTTTCAGAAAAACAAAATTGGTCAAGCTCAGGCATTTACATTTTTGGGTGCATTTTCCAATTTGTTAGGTGCATAATCCTAACAGGGTGGAAATGTGTCTAAATTAGCCATAGCTCTTTGAGTGAGCAAGATTCAGCTATCATAATGGTTAACACTTGAACAGGATTTTAACTTCTCTATCAAACTAATTTGAACATACTTAGCTTTGCACCATTGTTTTCTCACCAACGAAATTAGAACACTGAATGTGGTGTCATTGTAGGAAGTGGTTGTTTTCTTAAATGAGGAATTACAACAAACTAACAGGGTGGAAAGTGATCAGGGACACGGGAAATCTTTAATAAAATAATAATAAATACAAATCATGAAAAAAAACATTAAGACTTTAACTAGGACTATAAAATAAGGTAGACATTTTTTAAAAATGTTATCGCTTATATTTCTTGTGGAAGTTTAACACCTGGGTACAAGTCAAAAACGCCTACATCCACTGACAAAAAATGTTTCAAATGCATAAAATTCCCTTTCAGGATACATATGTTGTGTTTAAGGTAAAGGATCTATTTAAATACTTTTGGAATCCACATTTTACACTAAATAATTTATTATATTTCCTGGGGACAGAAAAGGCACCGTATTGTAGGAATGATCCAGCTAGCTGGTGAGGACAAATGACAGCAAACGTGACAGACAACATTTTTCTGTCTTAAATACCTAGGCTGGATGCCGGACTTGCGAGACTACCATCTTGATAGGTAACTACACTCTTCTACCAGCTAGTGTTGAGTATATTTTCAATGGGGCATGGGGATCTTTACTCATGGCATTTATTTTTTATTTACCAGCTTGATAGTGACATCAAATAACAGATGTGACCTCCCTGATGCACTACAGATAACTAACTTTGATATCTAGTTACCCGAAAATGTATGTTTATATTTAAGCATACATTTGAATGGATACTTTAGTTTACAGTATTTTGCACTAGCTTCCAAACTAGCAAATGTACCTTATAGCTACATCACTAGCTAAAAACAGATGATTTTTCCATTTTGGGTGGGGATGCTAACTAAAGTTAGCTAACTAGCTTGCTAGCTACCAAACCAAATCTAGCGATAAACATACGAATTAACAGCAGCCTCGCGTAAAACACGAATAATGTAATATTCAATATACTGCTCATCGTATGACTGATGTTGAAATAACGTCGAAATGTATTTATTTTCATAGTAAGCACAATAAATTATCTTACCATTTCTCTGTGTACGCTGGGGGAAGAAGACGGAAGTAGTAGACTTGCCGTGGCTTTTCCGTGACCCTCTGCGCTAACCGGAACACACAATGTAAATAGTTGTTTATATGGTGTATTGATCAGATTCTTTATTATTATTATTATTATTATTATTATTAAAAAATATATATTTTAACAAACTCAAAAAAAAAGTACATTCCTAAAAAATCTGCAGCAGAGACAGATTCTGTCCCATAGAAAGTATTTTCATTTGTTTCATTGTGTGTAGGCCCTATGTGTGTAAATTGACTAGACTACATATGATGATATTGGAAAGGATTGTACCGTTAAACACTCTTAAATTGTAAAGATAATGTTTATTACATGGATATGCAAAGCCCTGTTGTGTAATTCACTCCAACACCATCATTAAGTTTGCCGACTACACAACGGTGGTAGGCTTGTTCACCGACAACGATGAGACAGCTTATAGGGAGGAGGTCAGAGACCTGGCAGTGTGGTGCCATGACAACCACCTCTCCCTCAACATCAGCAAGACAAAAGCTGATCATGGACAACAGGAAACAGAGGGCCGAGCACGCCCCCATTCACATCGACGGGTCGAGAGCTTCTAGTTCCTCAGTGTCTACATCACTAAGGATTGATCATGGCCCACACACACCAACACTATCGTGAAAAGGGCACGACAGGACCTCTCACCCTCAGGAGGCTGAAAAGAAAGTTCTACAGCTGCACCATTGAGAGCATCTTGACTGGCTGCATCACCGCTTGGTATGGCAACTGCTTGGTATCCAACCGCAAGGCACTACAGCTAGTCTACATTATGAAATTATTAGAGTGAGAATATTTGTATTTGTCAAATGGCAGTCAAGCAGTTCATGTCACCAGAACAAGACCCTCAATATTTATTGGAAAGGCTCATCAAGACCCCTGTGCACTATCACCACCCTGTGAAATTCTTAATAACTTATTTCATATTTAGCCAGATTTTCAGATTTTTCAGGGGGTGCTGCCCGTGGCTATGGTTTCCATCACAGCTGTTGTGATTTGTTTTTATATACGGTATGACTTTACCTGCATAAAAACGGGATGGAAAAGTGGTTTATGAAAGTAAAACATTCTCATGATGAATATAACATTTGTTTGCACGTTTTCTCATAAAACGTATATTTCAACACTGTTTTCTCAGGCAAATTTGCAGAACTGATAAACTTGGAACCAATAAGAACTTCCCTACATACTCCTCGCGATGAAGGCTGCCAATGGCCTGCTTCTATCTAGGATGTAAACACAGCCTCTTGTGAAAAGAGAGGAGAAGAGAACATGGCAACATGACAGACCCTGTCTGTCCTTCTGAATTTTGATGTAGAGTGTAAATTGTCCGGGTGGGCATTTGATTAATTGTTCAGCAGTCTTATAGCTTTGGGGTAGAGGCTGTTAAGGAGCCTTTTGGACCTAGACATGGGGCTCCGGTACTGCTGAGAGAACAGTCTATGACTTGGGTGACTGGAGTCTTCAACATTTTTTTGGGCCTTCCTCTGACACCGCCTAGTATATAGGTCCTGGATGGCAGGAAGCTTGGCCCCAGTGATGTATTGGGCTGTATGCACTACCCTCTGTAGCGCTTTGCTGTCGGATGCCGAGCAGTTGCCATACCAGGCCGCGATGCAACTGGTCAGGATGCTCTCGATGGTGCAGCTATAGAACTTTTTGAAGATCTGGGGACCCATGCCAAATCATTTCAGTCTCCTGAGGGGGAAAAGGTGAAGTCGTGCCCTCTTCACTACTCTCTTGGTGTGTTTGGACCATGATAGTTTGTTGGTGATGTGGACACCAAGGAACATGAAACTTTTGACATGGGGGCCTGTTCGGCCCTCCTTTTCCTGTAGTCCACGATCATCTCCTTTGCCTTGCTCACATTGAGGGAGAGGTTGTTCTCCTGGCACCACACTGCCAGGTCTATTACCTCCTCCCTATAGGCTGTCTCATCGTTGTCGGTGATCAGGCTTAACACTGTTGTATCGTCAGAAAATATAATGATGGTTTTGGAGTAGTGCCTGGCCATGCAGTCGTGGGTGAACAGGGAGTATAGGAGGGGACTAAGCACGCACCCCTGAGGGTCCCCGGTGTTGAGGATCAGCGTGGCAGATATGTTGTTGCCTACGCTTACCACCTGGGGGCGGCCCATCAGGAAGTCCAGGATCCAGGTTCCAGTGTCCTTAACTTAGTGATGAGCTTTGAGGGCACTACGGTGTTTTAAATGCTGAGCTGAGCACACAACCAGCATTGCATCTGATTTGTGCTTAGTGGGACTATCATTTGTTTTTCAACAGGACAATGACCCAAAACACACCTCCAGGCTGTTTAAGGGCTATTTGCCCAAGAAGGAGAGTGATGGAGTGCTGCATCAGATGACCTGGCCTCCACAATCATCCGACCTCAACCCAATTGAGATGGTTTGGGATGAGTTGGACCGCAGAGTGAAGGAAAAGCAGACAACAAGTGCTCAGCATATGTGGAACTCCTTCAAAACTGTTGGAAAAGCATTCCAGGTGACTACCTCATGAAGCTGATTGAGAGAATGCAAAGCTGTCATCAAGGCAAAGGGTGGCTACTCAGAAGAATCTCAAATATAACATGTATTTTGATTTGTTTAATACTTTTTTGGTTACTACATGATTCCATATTTGTTATTTCATAGTTTTGATGTCTTCACTATTATTCTACAATATAGAAAATATTTCAAAAATAAAGAAAAACTGTCACAACTCCCTCCGAAGCTGCCCCCTCTCCTGGTTCGGGCGTCCTTCGCCGCTGTCGTCACCGGCCTTCTAGCCACTGCCGATCCTCTTTTCCATATTCCATTTGTCTTATCTGATCATTTCTCACACCTGGTTCTCATCCCAACATTATCTGTGTTATATATATCCTCTGTTTTCCCCTGGTCGGTGTGAGTTATTGTTCTTTGGTTCAGACCGTTTCGCGTGCGTGGTGTTTTTGTTTTATACCCTTTGCTTTGCCGGGTTGTGCCCGTAAGAGTTTATTCAGGTGGTTACCTGTTATTTTCTATATTTTTACCTGTTATTTTCTAACTTTTGACTCATACATACATACATGCACGCACGCACGCACACATACTGTACATACATACATACATACATACATACTGTACATACATACATACTGTACATACATACATACATACATACATACATACATACATACATACATACATACATACTGTACATACATACATACATACATACATACATACATACATACATACATACATACATACATACATACTCCAGACTCTGATATTGCTCGTCCTTATATTTCTTAATTCCATTATTTTACTTTTAGATTTGTGTATTGTTAGATACTACTGCATTTTGCTACTCCCACAATTTAACCGTAGGATAAATAAAGGGGGCATATAAGCAGACAATGAAAGCTCTTACAATATGCACATAGCCTATAACCTAAAACAGGTTATAGGCTATGTGGGTAACACTTTATTTTAAGGTGTCCTTGTTACAGTGTACTTACACTTGTAGTTACACTGTAACAAGTGTTGTAACTACGCGTAACAATCACTGTTACACTGTAACAACGTAATGTAACTAGTAGTATTACAGTTTATAACTACACGTGTAACAACAAAATCTTGTTACCATGCTTGTTACAACTATTGTAAATGAATGTACTAACTCATTGTTACACATGCTTAAAAAAATAAAAAGTACTAGTGTGTTGATTCTATGAACGTGAAACTGAGCGTGGTGTCAAATTGAATATTATACAAATATTAGGGTTATTATCATTAGTACATTGATGGAAAACGTTATCAGGCTTTTTAGAGTCCACTATCATATCTTGCACACCATGTGCATCCACAATGGATCAGATCCTTTTAAACCAATGTTAATGAATCAAATTATGATGATAAAGTGAAATACTAAATTCTTGAATTCAGTAGACATGTGCCTCTTTGGTAACAAGTGTTTAAGCATGTGTAACAATGAGTTGGTACATTCATTTACAATAGTTGTAACAAGCATGGTAACAAGATTTTGTTGTTACACATGTGTAGTTACAAACTGTAATACTACTAGTTACATTACGTTATTACAGTGTAACAGTGATTGTTACGCGTAGTTACAACACTTGTTACAGTGTAACTACAAGTGTAGGTACACTGTAACAAGGACACCTTAAAATTAAGTGTTACCGCTATGTGCACCACCAAGTTAGAACTGTAGGCAAAATTAAGAGGGAAAAATAGACCAAATTATTAGGGTGAGGCACATGGGCTACTAACAGCTTACTACACAACATACACTTAGTATTACTTTCTTAGCTACAGTATACATATCCCCTGGCATACTGGACATTTTTGGACCGTTGTTGTGCTGTATTCACTTAAACACTAAGGTGGCGCAGCGGTCCTTCGTGGGCAAATTTTGTCATCAAACTTTGTCATCAAAGTCTGGCATTCTCTGGATGTATGGTGCTTTCAAGACAACTGAGCACTCAGAATAAAACAGGTTGAATCATGATGACGTCAGTGATCTTCAGGTCGTAGCTCTAGAAAGAGGCCTGAGTTCCGGATTTATAATTCCGAGTTGGATAACCGTTCAAAACGTATTTTCCCAGTCGGAGCTCGTTTTTTCCCCAGTTCCCAGTTATCTTGAACTCACTGAAATCAGTTTTGTGTTTAATATCCTGTAGTAGCTAGGTTGCTAAATCGGCCCTATGGGTATTTTGATTTTTTCACTTAATTCTCTGTACAGGCCAATGATTGATGGCAATTCTGATCTAACCATGAATTAATATATTGTGCCACTGGCCTGATACGATTGAAGTTCAATATGTATCCTAGATATAGCGTAGCCCTTTTAGGCTTACGTTAACTAGCTAGCTAACTTAGCTGGTTCATTGTTGCCCATGCGAGGAAGTTAGGCTACCTAGCTAAAATGCTTGCTAGCTCATGACAACACAAACTAAAAGCATACTCTATGACAGAGCCATAAACCCTTTTGTCAACATGAGAGAGGAGGATGGCATTGACGTTCAACTAGTCTAAAAGTGTTTTACACACAGAGAGAAATCAGTACCATGGACAACCACATGATATTTAGCAACATTGATTGGACTAAGTCGTTTTTGGTATCTTTAAGTTTGTGTATTAAACTAAGCCTATATTAGACTTGTTGATTTGATCATGTTTAAGTTGAAATGGTGCTGAAAAAGTGGAGGCAGTGCTTCTGTTGCCTTTGTGCTGACTTGCATAGTTCTAAATCAGTAGTTGTTTAGTAAACTGGTCTAAAACATTAACTTCCTTGACCATGTTGTAGGTCATAACGGTTTGTTACATTTAATATTTGCTTTGCAGACTTCACCAGACAGATGTTGCTCTCCGGTTTTGTGATAAAACAAATGTGTGTAGTTTAATTTATTCTGTTTGACTGTCTTTTTGTTGTCACAGCCTTATTGTATATCACACTGGCGTATGAACTAATGTGTTATATAGCAAACAACGCAATTATCACAACATACAGTAGGTTGTACTATGGATTTTTTGATTGGCTTGGCTTCCTCAGTGATTTTACCCGCGCACCGCTCCTGTTAACTCACTCCCCAGTATTTTAAGAACACATGGCAATAAGACAATCATAAACAATGTTTATATTGAATAACTTTTTATTATCATTACTTTTGAAATCCCAATATTCAACAACTGAATTGGCATAGCACTGATTATTTAGTTAAGAGGAGTAATACCAGCGCAACTCCTTGGACTGTTTCTTTGTGATTGATAGAAATAACATCCAAATTGTTTCATCTCATCTTTTTCCCCACTGTTCCTGTTATAGCCACAAGAAATAGTAGTACACAATCTGAGCTGAGAGAGAGAGAGAGAGAGAGAGAGAGAGAGAGAGAGAGAGACATAACAATGGACAGATATAAATAGGGACAGAGCTGTAATTCTAGTGTAGAAACTAGTTGGCTGACAAAGGAAAGGACATATAGCACATAGTAGTAGCAGTAGTTCTAGTAGTATTAAGTAGCAAATAGTATTAATATCTTAATAATAATGCGTACTCCCTAAAGGGTGTTGTCAGCTTCCTGTGCATTTTTCTTTAAAGCAACAAGCTACCTGTGGGTAGTAGAGAAGGATGATGGGAGCAGTGTTGTTGTTTGTGGCTTGTCGTCAGTCTAGCCAAAATAACTGTTTATAACAAAGAAATATCAGTAAAACAACAAAGTGCAAAAACAAGTATAAGCTTCCGATTGGCTTAAGACCTAACATCGACTGCCAATACGAACAAAAAAATTATAGTACGGCTGATTATTTGTCAACAGTAATGTAGGCAATATAGAACTTCAAGTCAAAACAAAACATATTTTTGAAGAACAGAAAATACAGAGGATTAGATGTCTCAGGACAATGACAAAGATATCATCATAATCTCATGTCAAAAAGCTTCAGCCATCACTTTAGAGTTCTCCACTGCACCATCTGGCTGCATCTTCCCCCCCCCAATGTGAGAAACAGAAGGGACACTGTCAGACAGGGTGGGCCAGGTTGTGGGTTCACTCATGATATGGATTCAGGAACGGGCAGGCATAGTTTAGCAAAGTCTACACGGGTGTACCAATTCTTCTCTCACGTGATCTTAGGGCATTGGATTCATCAAGATGTGTATGTGTGGGAGTGAATTAATATGTATACACCCATCATGTGCAGTACGTGTGAGTAACTGGAAACTCGGTGGGATTCTGGTGGGAGGGGGATGTGACATGGGTGCATGCAGAAACCAGAGGGGCAGTCCTTTCCCTAGGGGGGGAGCAGGTGTTGAGAGAGAAGGGGGTTGTTCCTGAAAGCCAGACAGAAGATAGTCCATGTTGCCCCTCAGCAGCTGCAGGCCTCTGCTGAAGGCTTTGCTCTGTCATTCCTGTCCAGCTTGATGGGTTCCGGGAATTCATTATACAGCTCCACCTCAGTCTCCTGATAAAAATAAAAGAGAGGGAGAAAGGATGAGATGGAGAAACTGGAATCTAAGTTTCTCTTCTACTTAAGTAGTCCTATGAAAGAAGAGTCAACATAACCAAGGCCTGTCTCCCACTTGAATCTTCTCTTTGTGCCAGACTGGGTTCAAATGCCTTCCGTTTCATTTTTCTGTATATGTACAGTTGAAGAAGTCGGAAGTTTACATACACCTTAGCCAAATACATTTAAATTCAGTTTCACAATTCCTGACATTTCATCTAGGAAGAAATCCCTGTTTTAGGTCAGTTAGGATCACCACTTTATTTTAAGAATGTGAAATGTCAGAATAATAGTTGAGAGAATGATTTATTTCAGCTTTTATGTCTTTCATGACATTACCAGTGGGTCAGAAGTTTACATACACTCAATTAGTATTTGGTAGCATTGCCTTGAAATGTTTTAATTTGAGTCAAACGTTTCTGGTAGCCTTTCACAAGCTTCCCACAATAAGTGAATTTTGGCCCATTCATCCAGACAGTACTGGTGTAACTGAGTCAGGTTTGTAGGCCTCCTTGCTCGCACACACTTTTTCAGTTCTGCCCACAAATGTTCTATAGGATTGAGGTCAGGGCTTTGTGATGGCCACTCCAATACTTTGACTTTGTTGTCTTTAAGCCATTTTGCCACAACTTTGGAAGTATGCTTGGGGTCATTGTCCATTTGGAAGACCCATTTGCGACCAAGCGTTAACTTCCTGACTGATGTCTTGAGATGTTGCTTCAATATATCCACATAATTTTCGTTCCTCATGATGCCATCTATTTTGTGAAGTGCACCAGTCCCTCCTGCAGCAAAAGCACCCCCACAACATGATGCTGCCACCCCCGTGCTTCACGGTTGGGATGGTGTTCTTCGGCTTGCAAGCCTCCCCCTTCTTCCTCCAAACATAACGATGGTCATTATGGCCAAACAGTTCTATTTTTGTTTAATCAGACCAGAGGACATTTCTACAAAAAGTACGATCTTTGTCCACATGTGCAGTTGCAAACCGTAGTCTGGCTTTTTTATGGCGGTTTTGGAGCAGTGGCTTCTTCCTTGCTTAGCGGCCTTTCAGGTTACAGTCGTATGCAAAAGTTTGGGCACCCCTGACAATTTCCATGTGCATAAACTTGGGCACCCCAACAGAAAAATCACATCAATATTTAGTAGAGCCTCCTTTTGCTAAAATAACAGCCTCTAGACGCTTCCTATAGCCTCTAATTAGTGTCTGGATTCTGGATGAAGGTATTTTGGACCATTCCTCCTTACAAAACATCTCCAGTTCAGTTAGGTTTGATGGTTGCCGAGCATGGACAGCCCGCTTCAAATCATCCCACAGATTCTCAATGATATTCAGGTCTGGGGACTGGATGGCCATTCCAGAACATTGTACTTGTTCCTCTGCATAAATTCCCGGGTAGATTTTGAGCACTGTTTTGGGTCGTTGTCTTGTTGAAATATCCAGCCCCGGCGTAACTTCAACTTTGTGACTGATTCTTCAACATTATTCCCAAGAATCTGCTGATATTGAGTGGAATCCACGCGACCCTCAACTTTAACAAGATTCCCAGTACCGGCACTGGCCACACAGCCCCACAGCATGATGGAACCCCCACCAAAAGTTACTGTGGGTAGCAAGTGTTTTTCTTGGAACGCTGTGTTCTTTTGCCGCCATACATAACGTCCCTTGTTATGACCAAATAACTCAATCTTTGTTTCATCAGTCCACAGCACCTTATTCCAAAATGAAGCTGGCTTGTCCAAATGTGCGTTTGTGGCGTGTGTGCAGAAAAGGCTTCTTCCGCATCACTCTCCCGTACAGCTTCTCCTTGTGCAAAGTGCGCTGAATTGTTGAACGATGCACAGTGACACCATCTGCAGCAACATTATGTTGTAGGTCTTTGGAGGTGGTCTGTGGGCTGTTTTTGATCGTTCTCACCATCCTTCGCCTCTCCGATATTTTACTTGGCCTGCCACTTCTGGCCTTAACAAGAACTGTGCCTGTGGTCTTCCATTTCCTCACTATGTTCCACTACAGTGGACACTGACAGCTTACATCTCTACGATAGCTTTTTGTAGCCTTCCCCTAAACCATCATGTTGAACAATATTTGTTTTCAGGTCATTTGAGAGTTGTTTTGAGGCCCCCATGTTGCCACTCTTCAGAGGAGAGTCAAAGAGAACAACAACTTGCAATTGGCCACCTTAAATACCTTTTCTCATGATGAAGTTAAAGGCTTAATGAGCTCACCAAACCAATTGTGTGTTCCAATTAATCAGTGCTAAGTAGTTACAGGTATTCAAATCAACAGAATGACAAGGGTGCCCAAATTTTTGCATAGCCTATTTTTCACATCTGATTTAATTTCATACAATTTAATATTGCTACACTAAAAATCTTTGTCTGGACAATACCCCAGTACTCAGCTTTTATTAAAAAATGAATGGCATGCCACTGTGATCATTTTCTGTGACGACAGAGTAAATTATTATGCAGCCTCAGAGGGGTGCCCAAACTTTTGCATACGACTGTATGTCGATATAGGACTTGTTTTACTGTTGATAGATACTTTTGTTCTGGTTTCCTCCAGCATCTTCCCAAGGTCCTTTGCTGTTGTTCTGGGATTGACTTGCACTTTTCGCACTAAAGTACGTTCTTCTCGAGGAGACAGAATGCGTCTCCTTCCTGAGCGGTATGACGGCTGCATGGTCCCATGGTGTTTATACTTACGTACTATTGTTTGTACAGATGAATGTGGTACCTTCAGGCATTTGGAAATTGCTCCCAAGGATGAACCAGACTTGTGGAGGTTTTTGTAGACCTTTTGATTTTCCCATGATGTCGAGCAAAGAGGAACCGAGTTTGAAGTTAGGCCTTGACATACATCCACAGGTACACCTCCAATTGACTCATATAATGTAAATTAGCCTATCAGAAGCTTCTAAAGCCATGACATCATTTTCTGGAATTTTCCAAGCTGTTTAAAGGCACAGTCAACTTAGAGTATGTAAACTTCTGACCCACTGGACTTGCGATATAGTGAATTATAAGTGAAATAATCTGTCTGTGAACAATTGTTGGAAGAATTACTTGTGTCATGCACAAAGTAGATGTCTTAACTGACTTGCCAAAACTATAGTTTGTTAACATGAAATCTGTGGGGTGGTTGAAAGATGAGTTTTAATTACTTCAACCTAAGTGTATTTAAACTTCCGACTTCAACTGTGTGTATATATATATATATATATATATATATATATATATATATATTTTTTTTTTTTTTTTTGCTGCTCTACGGATATAATTATTGTTTGATATCTTATATATTATTTTCACAGTGAATTATTATGTTACTTTGTGTGTCAATTAATCCCATAAGGGGTGGGTTGCCAACTGGCTATTTGACACAAAAATACATTTAATTAATTAACAAAAAAAAACAATTCCGTCCCGTGAACTGCCATGATGATCCTGGCCCCACCCACCTGTTTGAGGGCGTTGCGTGCAATGGTCTGGAAGGCCTGCTCTACGTTGATGGCCTCCTTGGCGCTGGTCTCAAAGTAGGGGATGTTGTTCTTACTCTGACACCATGCCTGAGCCCGCTTGGTCGTCACCTGGGTGTGGAGGGAAAGACATTCACAAACATCAGATGAGATCTATGAGGAGACCCCAATATTGGTGAAACACATACATTAGATCATACCCTGCTACTGAGAAACTTTGAATCATATGTATGGAAACTCCACTGGAGATGACATTAGCAACAGTCCCATTAGAGCCAGTGACTGTAGCACTAGAGGTGGTAACATGACCATCTTTAACGCCTGTAGTCATCTGTCACCCACCTGTCTGTTCTCCAGGTCGATCTTGTTGCCTAGCACCACAAAGGGGAAGTTCTCGGGATCTCTGGGGCTGGCCTGGATGAGGAACTCGTCCCTCCAGCTGTCTAGAGTCTTGAAGGTGTTGGGGGCAGTAACATCAAACACCAGCACACAGCAGTCTGCTCCGCGGTAGAATGCAACACCCAGAGACTGGAACCTCTCCTGCCCTGCCGTGTCCCAGATCTGACCATGAGGACAGGTGGAGGGAGGGTCACCGTGACAGAAGGCAAAACGATTAACTATTGTTGGGCAACATGTTTTCTTCTGAACTAAGATCTTAAACTAATCACACTCAGTGTCATTTAATCATATTTGTTTTGTTGCCACTTGAAGTTTGCATCAGTGCTACCAAAAGAGTACTTTATAATTAACTGTTGATCAAATCATGCTGATCACCCATTGTTATGACAAATTGTTTGCCTTTCCTTAGTATGTAGCCTAAAAGGTTAAGAACGTTGGGCCAGTAGCCAAAAGATCACTGGTTCGAATCCCTGAGCTGACTAGATGAAAAATATGTTGTTGTGCCCTTGAGCAATGCACTTAACCCTAATTGCTCCTGTAAGTCGCTCTGGATAAGAGCGTCTGCTAAATGACTAAAATGTAAATGTACAGTGGGGAGAACAAGTATTTGATACACTGCCGATTTTGCAGGTTTTCCTACTTACAAAGCATGTAGAGGTCTGTCATTTTTATCATAGGTACACTTCAACTGTGAGAGACGGAATCAAAAATCCAGAAAATCACATTGTATGATTTTTAAATAATTAATTTGCATTTTATTGCATGACATAAGTATTTGATCACCTACCAACCAGTAAGAATTCCGGCTCTCACAGACCTGTTAGTTTTTCTTTAAGAAGCCCTCCTGTTCTCCACTCATTACCTGTATTAACTGCACCTGTTTGAACTCTTTACCTGTATAAAAGACACCTGTCCACACACTCAATCAAACAGACTCCAACCTCTCCACAATGGCCAAGACCAGAGAGCTGTGTAAGGACATCAGGGATAAAATTGTAGACCTGCACAAGGCTGGGATGGGCTACAGGACAATAGGCAAGCAGCTTGGTGAGAAGGCAACAACTGTTGGCGCAATTATTAGAAAATGGAAGAAGTTCCAGATGACGGTCAATCTCCCTCGGTCTGGGGCACCATGCAAGATCTCACCTCGTGGGGCATCAATGATCATGAGGAAGGTGAGGGATCAGCCCAGAACTACACGGCAGGACCTGGTCAATGACCTGAAGAGAGCTGGGACCGCAGTCTCAAAGAAAACCATTAGTAACACACTACGCCGTCATGGATTAAAATCCTGCAGCGCACGCAAGGTCCCCCTGCTCAAGCCAGCGCATGTCCAGGCCCATCTGAAATTTGCCAATGACCATCTGGATGATCCAGAGGAGGAATGGGAGAAGGTCATGTGGTCTGATGAGACAAAAATAGAGCTTTTTGGTCTAAACTCCACTCGCCGTGTTTGGAGGAAGAAGAAGGATGAGTACAACCCCAAGAACACCATCCCAACCGTGAAGCATGGAGGTGGAAACATCATTCTTTGGGGATGCTTTTCTGCAAAGGGGACAGGACGACTGCACCGTATTGAGGGGAGGATGGATGGGGCCATGTATCGCGAGATCTTGGCCAACAACCTCCTTCCCTCAGTAAGAGCATTGAAGATGGGTCGTGGCTGGATCTTCCAGCATGACAACGACCCGAAACACACAGCCAGGGCAAGTAAGGAGTGGCTTCGTAAGAAGCATCTCAAGGTCCTGGAGTGGCCTAGCCAGTCTCCAGACCTGAACCCAATAGAAAATCTTTGGAGGGAGCTGAAAGTCCGTATTGCCCAGCGACAGCCCCGAAACCTGAAGGATCTGGATGGAGGAATGGGCCAAAATCCCTGCCTCAGTGTGTGCAAACCTGGTCAAGAACTACAGGAAACGTATGATCTCTGTAATTGCAAACAAAGGTTTCTGTACCAAATATTAAGTTCTGCTTTTCTGATGTGTCAAATACTTATGTCATGCAATAAAATGCAAATTAATTACTTAAAAATCATACAATGTGATTTTCTGGATTTTTGTTTTAGATTCCGT
Source organism: Thymallus thymallus (assembly GCA_023634145.1). NCBI lineage: Eukaryota > Metazoa > Chordata > Actinopteri > Salmoniformes > Salmonidae > Thymallus > Thymallus thymallus. The sequence goes on along the minus strand of CM042410.1, from coordinate 21,205,655 downwards.
CACTCACAGTTGAAGAGTACCTATGATAAAAATGACAGACTTCTACATGCTTTGTAAGTGGGAAAACCTGCAAAATCGGCAGTGTATCAAATACTTGTTCTCCCCACTGTATGTAAATCACAAACCATACTTAAGACTTCCTTCAAATCTATGATCATATTGTCAATTCAGCAGTGTACCTGTTTGGCACTACTGATGTAGCCACGTCATATCACTTCCCCAGTCTACAAAGGCTCTTCTCAGTCTGAAAATTGTGTGTATCTATGTAATTACAGGTCTCGTGACCTTGGTCTTAACATTACTCCCTGTCAAAATAAAGGTTATATATACACACACACACACACACACACTACCGTTCAAAAGTTTGGGGTCACTTAGAAATGTCCTTGTTTTTTAAAGAAAAGCAATTTTTTTTGTCCATTATAATAAATACAGTGTAGACATTGTTAATGTTGTAAATTATTATTTTAGCTGGAAAATACTGATTTTTAATGAAACGCATAGGCGTACAAGAGGCCCATTATCAGCAACCATCACTCCTGTGTTTCAATGGCACATTGTGTTAATCCAAGTTTATCATTTTAAAAGGCTAATTGATCATTAGAAAAACTGTTTGCAATTATGTTAGCACAGCTGAAAAAACTGTTGTGCTAATTAAAGAAGCAATAAAACAGGCAATTTTTAGACTAGTTGAGTACCTGCAGAATCAACATTTGTGGGTTTGATTACAGGCTCAAAATGGCCAGAAACAAATAACTTTCTTCTGAAACTCGTCAGTCTATTCTTGTTCTGAGAAATGAAGGCTATTCCCTCAGAGAAATTGCCAAGAAACTGAAGATCTCGTACAATGCTGTGTATTACTCCCTTCACAGAAAAGCGCAAACTGGCTCTAACCAGAATATAAAGAGGAGTGGGAGGCCCTGGTGGACAAATGAGCAAGAGGACAAGTACATTAGAGTGTCTAGTTTGAGAAACAGACGCCTCACAAGTCCTCAACTGGCAGCTTCATTAAATAGTACCCGCAAAACACCTGTCTCAACATCAACAGTGACGAGGCGACTCCGAGATGCTGGCCTTCTAGGCAGAGTTGCAAATAAAAAGCCATATCTCAGACTGGCCAATAAAATAAAAGATTAAGATGGGCACTGGACAGAGGACGATTGGAAAAAATGTTATGGACAGACAAATCTAAGTTTGAGGTGTTCGGATCACAAAGAAGAACATTTGTGAGACGCAGACCAATTGAAAAGATGCTGGAGGAGTGCTTGACGCCATCTGTCAAGCAGGGTGGAGGCAATGTGATGGTCTGGGGGTGCTTTGGTGGTCGTAAATTGGGAGATTTGTACAGGGTATTGAAGATCTTGAAGAAGGAAGGCTATCACTCCGTTTTGCAACGCCATGCCATACCCTGTGGACGGCACTTAATTGGAGTTAATTTCCTCCTACAACAGGACAATGACCCAAAGCACAGCTCTAAACTATGCAAGAACTATTTAGGGAAGAAGCAGTCAGCTGGTATTCTGTCTATAATGGAGTGGCCAGCACAGTCACCGGATCTCAACCTTATTGAACTGTTGTGGGAGCAGCTTGACTGTATGGTACGTGAGAAGTGCCCATCAAGCCAATCCAATTTGTGGGAGGTGCTTCAGGAAGCATGGGGTGAAATCTCTTCAGATTACCTCAACAAATTGACAACTAGAATGCCAAAGGTCTGCAAGGCTGTAATTGCTGCAAATGGAGGATTCTTTGACGAAACCAAAGTTTGAAGGACACAATTATTTCAATAAAAAAAATCAGTATTTATAACCTTGTCAACATCTTGACTATATTTCCTATTCATTTTGCAACTAATTTCATGTATATTTTCATGGAAAACAAGGACATTTCTAAGTGACCCCAAACTTCTGAACGGTAGTGTATGTGATGGGATGTACAGACATTATGGACAGTATGTGGATAGAAAATAATAGTATACCTGAAGAATACGTGGATAGAATATAAAGTGCCTTCGGAAACTATTCAGACCCCTTTTTCCACATTTTGTTACATTACAGCCTTATTCTAAAATGTATTAAATAAAAACAAATGTCCTCATAAATCTACACACAGTACCCCACAATGATGAAGCGAACACGTTTTTAGAAATTTTAGCAAAAGTATTACAAATAAAAAACAGATACCTTATTTACATAAGTATTCAGACCCTTTGCTATGCAACTCGAAATTGAGCTCAGCTGTATGCTGTTTCCATTGATCATCTTTGAGATGTTTCTACAACTTGATTGGAGTACACCTGCGGTAAATTCAATTGATTGGACATGATTTGGAAAGGCAAACACCTGTCTATATAAAAAGGTCCCACAGTTGACAGTAAATGTTAGAGCAAAAACCGAGCCGCGAAGTCGAAGGAATGGTCTGTAGAGCTCCGAGACAGGATTATGTCGAGGCACAGATATGGGGAAGGGTACCAAAACATTTCTGCAGCATTGAAGTGGCCTCCATCAATCTTAAAATGGAAGAAGTTTGGAACCACCTTCATAGAGCTGGCCGCCCGGCCAAACTAAGCAATCGGGGGAGAATGTCCGGGAGGTGACCAAGAACCCAATGGTCACTCTGACAGAGATGGGAGAACCTTCTAGAAGAACAACCATCTCTGCAGAACTCCACCAATCAGGCCTTTATGGTAGAGTGGCCAGGCCACTCCTCAGTAAAAGGCACATGACAGCCCGCTTGGAGTTTGCCAAAAGGTACCTAAAGACTCTCATACCATGAGAAACAAGATTCTCTGGTCTGATGAAACAAAGATTTAACTTTTTGGCCTGAATGCCAAGCGTCGCTTCTGGAGGAAACCTGGCACCATCCCTACGTTGAAGCATGGTGGTGGACTGGGAGACTAGTCAGGATCGAGGAAACGATGAACGGAGCACAGTACAAAGAGAACCTTAATGAAAACCTGCTCTAGAGTACTCAGGACCTCAGACTGGGGCGAAGGTTCACCTTCCAACAGGACAATGACCCTAAGTACACAGCCAAGACAACGCAGGAGTGGCTTCGGGACAAGTCTCTGAATGTCCTTGAGTGGCCCAGCCAGAGCCCGGACTTGAAGATCTCTGGAGAGACCTGAAAATAGATCTGCAGCAACGCTTCCCATCCAACCTGACAGAGCTTGAGAGGATCTGCAGAGAAGAATGGGAGAAACTCCCCAAATACAGGTGTCCAAGCTTGTAGCATCATACCCAAGACTGTAATTGCTGCCAAAGGTGCTTCAACTAAGTACTGAGTAAAGGGTCTGAATACTTATGTAAATGTGATCAGTTTGTTTTTAAATACATTTGCAAACATTTCTAAAAACCTGTTTTTGCTTTGTCAATATGAGGTATTGTGTGTAGATTGATGAGGGAAAAACCCCCACATTTAATCAATTTTAAAATAGTCTGTAAGGTAACAAATTGTGGAAAAAGTCAAGGGGTCTGAATACTTTCCGAATGCATTGTATGTATAACAGTTGAATAGGATGGACTTGACTAGAATACAGTATATACATTTGAAATGGGAAAACAACAATTTAAACAATATTAAAGTGACCAGTGTTCCATGTCTATATACATAGGGCAGCAGCCGCTAAGGTGCAGGGATGAGTAACCGGGTGGTAGCCTGCTAGTGACAGTGACTAAGTTCAGGGCAGAGTACTGGGTGCAGGCCAGCTAGGGATGGCTATTTAACAGTCTGATGGTCTTGAGATAGAAGCTGTTTTTCAGTCCCTCGGTCCTAGCTTTGATTCACCTGTACTGACCTCGCCTTCTTGATGATAGTGGGGCGAACTGGCCTTGGCTCGGGTGGCTATGGTCCCTGTTGATCTTCTTGGCCTTCCTGTGACACCATGTGATTTAGTTGTCCTGAAAGGCAGGCAGTGTGTTCCCGGTGGTGTGTTGGGCTGACCGTACCCCCCTCTGGAGAGCCCTGCGATTGCGGACGGTGCAGTTGCCATACCAGGCGGTGATACAGCTTGACAGGATGCTCTCAATGGTGCATCTGTAAAAGTTTGTGAGGGTCTTAGGTGCCAAGCCACATTTTTCAGCCTCCTGAGGTTGAAGAGGCACTGTTACACCTTCACCACACTGTGTGGGTGGACCATTACAGATTGTCAGTGATATGTATGCCACGTCGATGTGGATGGGGGTGTTTTCCCTCTGCTGTCTCCTGAAGTCCACAATCAGCTCCTTTCTTTTGTTGATGTACACGGCACCACTCCGCCAGGTCCCTCACCTCCTCCCTGTAGACTGTCTAATCCTTGTTGTTAATCAGTCCTACCACTGTGGTGTCATCTGCAAACATGATGATTGAGTTGGAGGCCTGCATAGCCATGCCGTCATGGTTAAACCGGGAGTACAGGAGGGGGCTGAGCACACACCCGTGTTGAGGATCAGGGTAGTGGATGTGTTGTTGCCTACCTTCACCACCTGGGGCAGCCAGTCAGGAAGTCCAGGACCCAGTTGCACAGGGAGGGGTTCAGACCCAGGGCCCTGAGCTTAATGATGAGCTTGGAGGGTATTATGGTGTTGAAGACTGAGCTGTAGATAATGAACAGCATTCTTACATATGTATTCCTCTTGTCCAGATGGGATAGGGCAGTACACTTGCATTATCTGTGGATCTATTGGGGCGGTATGCAAATTGTATCAGGTAAGGTGGAGGTGATATGCTCCTTAACTAGCCTCTCAAAGCACACAAGTGAGTGCTAGGGAGCGATAGTCATTTATTTCAGTTACCTTTGCATTACTGGGTACAGGAACAATGGTGGACATCTTGAAGCAAACAGATAGGGAGTGATTGAATATGTCCGTAAACACTCCAGCCAGCTTGTCTGCATGCTCTGAGGACGTGGCTAGGGATGCCGCCTGGGCCGGCAGCCTTGCAAGGGTTAACACGCTTAAATGTCTTACTCACTCAAGAGCGGCCCATGTCGGTGGCACTGTGTTATCCTCAAAGCGGCGAGGAAGGCTAGCTTGTCCGGCAGCATTACGTCAGTGTCCACAACGTTGCTGATTTTCCCTTCATAATCTGTGATTGTTTGGAGTCTCTGCCACATACAGTTAAAGTCGGAGGTTTATTCAGTCATTAAAACTCATTTTTCAACCACTCCACAGACTTCATGTTAACAAACTATAGTTTTGGCAAGTCGGTTAAGACATCTACTTTGTGCATGACACAAGTAATTCTTCCAACAATTGTTCACAGACAGATTATTTCACTAAATGCGTCTCATACACTTAGCGTCTCATACACTAAGTTGACTGTGCCTTTAAACAGCTTGGAAAATTCCAGAAAATGATGTCATGGCTTTAGAAGCTTATGATAGGCTAATTGACATAATGTGAGTCAATTGGAGGTGTTGGAGGCCTCTTTGCTCGACATCATGGGAAAATCAAAAGAAATCAGCCAAGACCTCAGAAAAGAAATTGTAGACCTCCACAAGTCTGGTTCATCATTGGGAGCAATTTCCAAACACCTGAAGGTACCACACTCATCTGTACAAACAATAGTACACAAGTATAAACACCATGGGACCACGCAGACGTCATACCGCTCAGGAAGGAGACGCATTCTGTCTCCTAGAGATTAATGTACTTTGGTGCGAAAAGTGCAAATCAATCCCAGAACAACAGCAAAGGACCCTGTGAAGATGCTGGAGGGAACAGGTACAAAAGTATCTATATCCACAGTAAAACGAGTCCTATATCGACATAACCTGAAAGGCCGCTCAGCAAGGCAGAAGCCACTGCTCCAAAACTGTCATAAAAAAGCCAGACTACGGTTTGCAACTGCACATGGGGACAAAGATCGTACTTTTTGTAGAAATGTCCTCTGGTCTGATGAATCAAAAATAGAACTGTTTGGCCATAATGACTATCGTTATATTTGGGGGGAAAAGGGGGAGGCTTGCAAGCCGAAGAACATCATCCCAATTGTGAAGCACGGAGATGGCAGCATCATGTTGTGGGGGTGCTTTGCTGCAGGAGGGACTGGTGCACTTCACAAAATAGATGGCATCATGAGGAAGGAAAATTATGTGGATATATTGAAGCAACATCTCAAGACATCAGTCAGGAAGTTAACGCTTGGTCACAAATAGGTCTTCCAAATGGACATTGACCCCAAGCATACTTCCAAAGTTGTGGCAAAATGGCTTAAAGACAACAAAGTCAAGGTATTGGAGTGGCCATCACAAAGCCCTGACCTCAATCCTATTGAACATTTGTGGGCAGAACTGAAAAAGCGTGTGCGAGCAAGGAGGCCTACAAACCTGACTCAGTTACACCAATTCTGTCAGGAGGAATGGGCCAAAATTCACCCAACTTATTGTGGGAAGCTTGTGGAAGGCAACCAAACGTTTGAACCAAATTAAACAAATTAAAGGCAATGCTACCAAACACTAATTAAGTGTATGTAGACTTCTCACCCACTGGGAATGTGATGAAAGAAATAAAAGCTGAAATAAATCAATCTCTCTCTGACATTTCACATTCTTAAAATAAAGTGGTGATCCTAACTGACCTAAGACAGGGACTTTTTACTAGGATTAAATGCCAGGAATTGTGAAAAACTGAGTTTAAATGCATTTGGCTAAGGTGTATGTAAACTTCTGACTTCAACTGTACGTGTCGTGTCTGAGCCGTTGAATTGAGACTTCACTTACTTTCTGTACTGACGTTTTGCCTGTTTGATTGCCTTACGGAGGGCATACCTCAACTGTTTGTATTCGTAATTCATAATCCCAGTCACCGTGGTTAAATGCAGTGGTTCGCGCTTTCAGTTATTGCGAATGCTGCCATCTATCCATGTTTTTGGTTTGGATAGGTTTTTATTGTCACAATGGGAACAACATCCCGTATACACTTCCTGATGAACTCAGTCACCGAGTCACTGTTATTCTCAGAGGCAACCCGTAACATGTCCCAGTCCACGTGATCAAAACAGTCTTGAAGCATGGATTCCGATTGACCAGCGTTGAATAGACCTTAGCAGGCTACTTCCTGTTTGAGTTTCTGCCAATAGGAAGGGAGGAGCAAAATGGAGTCGTGCTCTGATTTGCCGAAGGGAGGGTGGGGGAGGGAGAGAGGGAAAATAACATTTTTGGCTAATAACGTGAGAAACATGAAAAAATAAAAAGGTGGCCATGTCTATCGGAGCCATCTTTATTATTGGATATTGTGGCTGTGATGGTGGTGCTGTGGCCATGTTGCTGTACCTGCATTGTGACGAGCCGATCGTCCACCATCACCTCCTTGGTCAGGAAGTCAGCTCCTATTGTGGCTTTGTACTGGTTACTGAACTTCCTATTCACATACTGGTTCATCAGGGAGGTCTTCCCAACTCTGGAGGAGAGAGATATGAAGGGAGAGAAAGAGAGGTGGACAACAAGCAGGGGAGAGAAAGGTGTTAAAGATAGATTAATAGCCGCTATTTGACATGACTGCATTATTCCATCTATCCATTTAGTCCTAATGGTGAAAGAGGAACCATGGCCGATGATTCTTAAGCCAAACTCACTGAGGAACAGAGAGACCAGACACCCTTAAAACCCCATCAGAGGTGCTCTGATGCAATACTGTAGACACTCACAATCTCTCTAGTTCTCCTTTGCAGTGCTGAACATGCAGTGACACAATGAGAATACAGCAGCATCAGATTACACAGTGTGAGAGGGGAGGGGAGGGAAAATGAAATAAAAAGTACACTGTCATAAATCAAATGGAGACATACAGGTAACTGCCAAAATAAAGGAAACACCAACAAAGGGTTTTACTAGGGCATTGGGCCACCATGAGCCAGAACAGCTTCAAAGCGCCTTGGCATAGATTATATTTTATTTAACCAGACAAGTCAGTTAAGAACAAATTATTATTTACAATGGCGGCCTACAGCGGCCAAACCCGGACGACACTGGGCCAATTGTGCGCCGCCCTATGGGACTCCCAATCACGTCCGGTTGTGATACAGCCTGGATTCAAACCAGGGTGTCTGTGGTGACGCCACTAGAACTGAGATACAGTGCATTAGACCGCTGCGCAACTTTCTACAAGTGTCTGGAACTCAATTGTAGGGATGCAACACCATTCTTCCACAAGAAATTCCATAATTTGGTGTTTTGTTGATGGTGTTGGAAAATGCGGTCTCAGGCACCGCTCCAGAATGTCCCATAAGTGTTCAATTGGGTTGAGATCTGGTGACACACACACACACACCCACACACACCCTTTATACCCCCTATGCGCCTTTGAGACCCGTCTTTCAAAGTCACTCAGATGTCTTCTTCTAGCCATGGTAGCCAAAATAATGGGCATTTGTATACATGACTAAGCATGAACTGATGTTTTAATTGCTTAATTAACTTAGGAAACACACCTGTGTGGAAGCAACTGCTTTCAATATACCTTGTATCCCTCATTTACTCTAGTGTTTCCTTTATTTTGTCCGTTACCTGTATATGTGTGGGACAACCAACCAACAGCAGTCTGGTTGTATAGGTAGACTGTAGTTTCTAATGAATCTGGAATACCCAAACAGCAGTCTCTGATCAAAGTGGAAGACGAAATACTGGAAAACAGAAAAAATACAAATATTTGGTGACTTACCCAGAATCCCCAAGGATGATGACTTTCAGGAGCACTTTCTTCCTGGATGTCATTCTGTCGTGTCTGAGGAGAGATCATACACACAAAATCAGGGGTGCGTCCCAATAATCTCTCCTTCCTCCTGATGGAAAATGTTATTATTTTGATGCAACCCAGGACTTGGACTATGCAAGCACGCACACAAGACGATTTAGTATGGCCCACCATAATGTCTTAGTAATAAAAATAAGTAGTTATAGTCTTAGTTGTAAAATAGTTTCTTCCAAATTACTAAAACCAAATCGGAACTGTGTGTAGACATTATAATGTCTCTTCCCTGAAAGTCTCTTCAATCTGTTGTCAGGACGTGGCCCTGTTGGGGAGGTTTATGACCACCCCCAATAAATTCCTTTCTCTCTCAAACCGTTCTACAGACTGGACTCTTGGAGAGAGTCTTTGTTACCACAGAGAGAGAGACTTGGCAATACATTAACATCAAACGGTTGGGCAATTAACAATATTTCTTATAACCCAACCAGTTGAAAGTTTGTCCGACCTGATCAGATCTTAGTGGTCGCTGTTGTCAGACTGCAGTTGGTGAACGTGCTGCGCCCTAAGACGAACATAGACACTGCAACCAGAAAGACTCCAAGGACTAGTCTTTGACCCATCTATTGAAGCCAAGCTCAAACTGTAAATATATAATTGCATTTCATTTATCTGAATGGGTGGTTATTAGAAGGCATAAGATATTGTGTTTACGTTAGCATAGCTTCATCCAGACTTACCCTTTGTCTATCTGTTCCCGCTCATTTCATCCAACCCCTCCCCTTTCCTTTTTGTAACCAGCTGTCATATCGGAAAAGCCCACTAGGAACTTTTCGTGGCATGATTGCTAACATGTATGAGCTATACTGTTGTATATACAGTATATGTAATTCTGTGTGATTCTTTAGCAAGTAAATAAATCATTAAGACAATTTGTGTATGCTGATTCAACAATGGGAGCTAGGATTCGTACAGATTTTGATCTTACGATCTTCGGGATGAGATTGAAATAAGGTGACGATTAATCATTGACTGCTATTTGATATAGGATCTTTAAGACAGCAGCTCTATAAAACACACTTCCGTGGTTCCCCAGGTTATTAATTAGTTAATTGTTGCAGGATTTAATTCAATCACATCATCAATTAAACGTTGAATAATCTATTTTATAAAATAGCATGTCTCACATTTAATCAAAGCCAGAGACACGACATTGTCCAACTCTAACAATCATCAAAACGAAAGCTAGTCAGTAAGGGAGCATCCAAAATTCCAAAAACGATGGATAGAAGACCATTATTTGCACATTTTGACGGTGAGGAAATATAACATTTTCAGCGTGGCCCTATCGGGGTCAAGACCATGGTGAAGACCGAACGGGTCCCCGGGGCAAAATTAGTTTGACACCCCTGCCCTACCTAAACACAAAAAGTAGTTCTTGCAAGTATATTTGCCTGATTTCTCTAGACATTTTATATGTTTCTAATAGTTTCAAACTGATCACTGGGGTTGAAATCCATAGCTCAGCTCTGCACAATGAGTGTCAGAATGCTATAATGTGTGTGATTTAGCACTCTGTGTAGTCAGTGCTATTCCACTGAGCCAATCAGACTTGAGCTCCATTCATTTCAGTCATGTGTTGCCTAATCTCGCTCTGACACACGCACACACACACACACAAAGTGAGTCTGAGGACTAGATCATGTTTCCCGTCAGAGGCGAGAGAACGACCCAATCATAAAACTCTATTCTTTCCCAATCACTTCCAGGGTGGCCGTTCCCAAACTGCAGTTTAAATAAGTGATTATGCTGCAATACTACTGGCAGACATTTTAACTTTGAGGGCACATTCTCTCAATAGAGCAATCCAGGTGAGATCTCTCACAAAGGCACACACACCTGGTGCAGTGTCATGGGAAAGAACCCAGCCCAGTCATATCAGACACTGACTGAGATAGGGGGACTTTTCTATTATCCCTTAATGTTATACTGAAACAATGATGACATGAGTGACCCATTCAAATGCATCTTGTGTTTATCCTGGGAAACAACAATGTAACAGCCAGGCCAACAGTCAGATTAATGAGTACAACAGCCTTTGTCCGGCCTATTACCATCAAGATATACAGTATGTCCGTCTACTTTCAAACCCCACTGAGCCTCTAATCCAAAGGTTAGCAATGCTTACGAATACATGTACAATCCCATACTACTTCCATTTAAGAATGGAAGAGGCCACTATGTTCTTGGGGACCGTCAATGCTGCAGAAATCTTTTGCTACCCTTCCCCCAGATCTGTGACTTGACATAATACTGTCTCGGAACTCTACGGACAAAACCTTCAACCTCATGGCTTGGTTTTTACTCTGACATGTACTGTCAACTGTGGGACCTTATATAGACAGGTGTTTTCCTTTCCAAATCATGTGCAATCAATTTAATTTATCACAGGTGGCCTCCAATCAAGTTGTAGAAACATCGCAAGGATGATCAATGGAAACAGGATACACCAGAGCTCAATTTCGAGTCTCATAGCAAAGGGTCTGAATACTTGTATTTGTTTTTTATTCAATTTTTTAAGATTTCTAAAAACCTGTTTTCGCTTTGTCATTATGGGATATTGTGTGTAGATTGCTGAGGATTTTTATTTATTTAATCAATTTTAGAATAAGGCTGTAACATAACAAAATATGGAAAAAGTAAATGGGTCTGAATACTTTCCGAAGGTACTGTACAGTTTTAGACAGTAGCTAATAGGCTATTGTAGATATTGGAGCATAATGTAGGCCTATCAACAAAACCAAATGGAGCAAATCCCACAAAATGTTCACAAAATACAATACTGTCCCTTTAATTAAGACCTAACCTTTTTACATTACTTATTTTTCAAAGACAGTTTGAAATGTAGCCTTCACGTTTTGTGCTCTTGTACGAAGTAGTAACTCCCCATTGCTGACCTATACTTAGGGTAAACGTCCCTATTAAGCCCACTTATAAAAAACAAATGTAAACAACAGCATTTTTTGCTGTGTGATGTTTCTTCCAATGAAGCTGCTTGTTACATAAATTACACTTATTATTGTAAGCCAATCAGATTTGGCAGTATTGAGTTATCAAAGCATATGTGACGTGCCTGCTGATCCCAGAAGAAGTTGCAAAAAAACGTTGGTACTCTCAGAAGATAACATGTTTTGCATATTTCTACTCCTGTTTTTGGTAAGTACTAATTTGTTATCAACATTTAAGTGATTAGTGTGAATAAGACATATGTTAGAATATTACTTTAATTATAAATATTGTTTCTTTTGAAATCAAAATATGAGTTTTAGCATGCTAGCAAACAGACCACATGCTGCATCAATACAGTAGCTGCATAGTATGGTTCATTGCAATGACAAAGCATGATAAGCAGGTATAGTTTACATTGTTGTATGCAGACAATAAATGTGTATGTTTATCTTTATACATGTTTTAATTAAAAAATATACCTGGTGGGCTTAAAGGGGAAGCTAGCAAAAATATCACACTGTCTGGGGTGGATGTAAATGAGCACAGCTAATTACTTTGCATGATACATTTATACTTTTCATGCACTATAGATTTATTTCATATAGTTGTTTTTTTGTTTATGTCATGTGAGTAGAATAAAATATTCTGTCTTTTAACCATAAATTCACTGATGTTCCTTTTAAGCCCACCTGCTCCCATTAAGCCCACTTGACTGTGTTTAAATTGTGATTTTCTTCCACAACCCCAGCCATCAACGTCTGCATACTCTGCAACTTCAAGCCAATCACCCTCATCAGGCATTGGCATCAAAGATTTCTTCCTGCAACTCATCATGCCAACCAAGAAGAGCAATCCAGCCAAAAGACAGAGAATCAACATAAGATATGGAGTCTCTAACATCTGAACAAGCCTTGTTGCTAGGGAAAAGTGAAAAAAAGAAGGCAGCAAAAAAAAATTAACAACCAAAGGATGGCAAGACCAAGAAGCCTCCTCTGGAGAAGGCAAATGCATCAGAGGCAGTGGGCAATGAGGCAGTGAGCAAAGAGGCAAATGAGAATACAGAAACCTGTACCACAACCTTCACAGTGGAGAGAGACGTGTACTATGCTGTCATGTTCACGAAACCAGCGGCATATTACATCGCACGATCACTTAACAAGTCAGCACCACCAGAGGGTGAACGGTATGTGATGAAGTTCCTAGACAGAGGGCCAAACAACACATTCTTCCTCCCATCCAGGGACAAGATTGAGGATGTAGAGCTCATGTTCATCCTCTGCAAAGCAGAGCTGGAGGGACCTGGACCATTCTATTTGCGCAATCATGAGGTCATTGAAAATCTGTACAAAAACAAGATGAAAGCCAACAAAGACTTGTTAGCGTAAGACTGGCAAGCAAAGACAACCTCAACGTGGGCAAAAGATTAAAACAAACAAACAAAATAAATAAAGCTTAGACCACCCTATAACTTGTTATGTTATACTACTAAGATAACTAAAACGATAAAATCACATCAAAGAGCACAGGCCTACATTTAGCCTAGGAGAAAGTAGAAATGTTTCTTGTTTATTTTTTTCTTAAGTTATAGGCTAATGATACATGAGCTTCAAGATGTTGTGACTGATGTCTCCTCACAATGAACTGTATGTTTTAATGTTACTCCACAATGAACTGAATGGTTTTAAAATGTGATTAACATTTGAAAATCAATGAAAGTAATTGTTTAAATGTAAACCCTGAAATTGACTCATTTACTATCCTTAGAACATTAGTATTGAACCTGCAAACTGTTTTTCTTTTAGTCAGTAGGTCTTCAGAAATCTTCATAAAAACATCAGCACTTTCAACCAGTAAGCAGGACCAGAAATCTTGGCCAATTTCGAATGCCAACAGCACACCATAGGATAGAGATAGAGACAACATGACAACACATATTGAAAGAAGAAGTATTGAAGAGTTTCACTATAGTTTTGAGTTTGTTCGTAAATAGTTTTTTGGCTACATTCCAAAGAAGACATGTTGTAAGTTTAGCTTTTTCTGCGTTGACAACACAGCAAAAAGGCTGGTCACGCCTATATCAAATGCCATTTACAGGCCATAGGATAGGAGTGGAGACAAAATGAAAATAGCTATTTAGAGCTAAGAGATTACAGATTTGAATAGAACAAGTTTGTATTGTTAAGATTTTTTAAAATATATATATTTATTTATCAACAAATCTGAAGTGGGCTAATTTGGAACACCCATGGGCTTAAAGGGTACATTAGGAACCCATTAAGCCCATGCCAGACTTAACCTATTTTGACAAATGAAACAATAAAAACATTAGAAATTGGTATAAATTAATTATTGACACTTCAAATGAGAGATCAGACTTTCATTTTAACTAAAATGTTCTCACTTAAATTGGGGCAGTATATATAAAAAATGTTTACACCATCTATAACTGGGCAATTAACTTGTTAAGTAGCAAAGAACATCAACAAATGTTCACATGCACAGCTTTGAACTAATGTGAAAAATGCATTCATTCACTCGCAGGAGAAAAGACCCCCCGTGGGCTACCTTCCCGAATTCTACTCCGTTGCGCTCTGGCTTTATAGTGCAAGCTAATGGGGGGAACTTAGTGAAGTTCAGTCTCTTGCCCGCAGCTTAGAGGGAACATTGACCTCAACCCCATCAAACACCTTTGTGATGAATTGGAACGCAGACTGCGAGCCAGGCCTAAGCGCCCAACATCAGTGCCGACCTCACTAATGGAAGCAAGTCCCCGCAGCAATGTTCCAACATCTAGTGGAATGCCTTCCCAGAAGAGTGGAGGCTGTTATAGCAGAAAAGAAGGGACCAACTCCATATTAATGCCCATGATTTTGTAGTGAGATGTTTGATGAGCAGTGCCACATCATTTTGGTCATGTAGTGTATGTGGCAACTTAGCAATTCAGATTTGTTATCTGTAATAGTTATGATAAATTAGGCATTGTTGTGATCTGTTGGTATATAGATAAATGCGCAATTTTTTTGTGTTCTAAAAATATATTTTACATTTTAGTACTCTAAAAAAAATCATGCGAGTACTCGTAGTAAAAAAATAGCAAATACCCAGCCCAATTTGCAGGACAGACACCCCAGCTCATAAAGTTATACAAGTAACTCATAAATGCTACTGACAGTTTGCAGCACGCACAAAACAAATATTAGACCAAGAGGAGATTCTCTGCTGTTACCAAGAGAAGCTTGATTTTGCAAGAAGTTAACTACTTTGCTAGATAACTTGCTACTAAATTAGCAAACCAAATGCAGAACTTCAGCGCATTTAGCACATTTTAGAAAGTGAATTTAATGGTTACAAGATATCTAGCTGACAAACATTTAGATGTGAATTCTAGAGTATCTAGATCACCTGCTGCACAACAGTGGGTGACTCATAACGCTCTGGTCTCTAGTTGTTGTGTGCTTGTAAACAAACACCATGTGACTGGGGACTACTGCTAAGTTTCATAATGAAAACTAATGTGGCAGGTGAAATGAAAAACGCAATATTTATCTACGAAGTTGACTACAGGTGTGCACTTACAAAATAGCTACAAATATTAAAATTCAGTATTAAAAAACACCCAAGCCTACCATCCATCTACAGTCCTCTCTCCAGTCTCCTCTTTAAGTGAAAACCAGGGATCTCTCTCCCTTTCTCATATGACCAATGCCTGCTATATTTACAAGCAGTCTAACTTACAGCACTGCAGCCACCAGAGTTGGTCAAACACTCTAGAACCCCTTCAGTCCTCCTGCTCTGCTCTCTATTAACTAGTGAAGTGTAGTGAGGTAGGGGCCATTTTTGAATACTTCGAAAATCTTTGCTTTCTCACTTCTTTGAAAAACTCATTGGCTATGCAACACTTATGACCTGTGTTTACCCAAAGGAAACTCTGAAGCGTGGAGAACAGCCCTTCAGGATGGCCCACCGGGCATGCCATCATCACAGTCTCGTACATGACCATGATTCATTGTTATATTTCACATGACATCATGCATAACATGATTACTCCAGCAAATCCTAAACAATGTTCTTTGGTTATGGTCTGATGCCCACTGCCCTCCCTTTCCTCTGTCCATGATGTTGGATTCTGAACACTACACAGGGAGGGAGAGCTGAAGAGGCAGCTGGGACCAGTAACTTCAATGATTTGTATGCACATACACGCACAGATACAGTGGCACATTCAGATACAAACAAACTCTAAATATAGGCTAGATGTGTTGTGCATAAATAACCCTGATGAGATTAACTCATTTCCAAACATGTCACATAGTTAACACCCTCAACACTATCAGGTTGACAGCAGCACCTGAGTCCTGCTAGTGACACTCCCGCAGCTGGAGATATTGACTGTGATACTGACACTAACGTGGGGAAAGGGCACTGAGCCATCTCTATGCTGACAAAATGCCTCGCTGGAAAGCATAGTATTATGCCTAATGAAAATACTAATGAATATTTGTCATAATATAAACTAGTATAATTGTTCAAATGGGATTTATAGGAATCCAACTGTAAAGTTAGTTGTTACTGTAACAACCCCAGTCCTCGCCTAATCTGTAACCCATGACACTGCATTATAGAAGTCGGATCACGTGGGAGAAAGATTTCCCCAAGCTCAGGAGCGACAAAAGACGTTTGTGTTTTACAATCGACTCACTGAGATTCTACGTGTGACATATCTAACAAACAATGAGTGAATCAATATTTTGTACAAAGAAATGATATGTAATGTTCCATAAAATGTGTCGTTTTGAAACATGGAAGCTTAGCTATTAGGAATGTCCTGAACCTCTTCAATTTGCGGCGTCGTTGTTGTTGAAACTCTCCATTCCAAGTGCTTAATGGAAAACAGAAAACATTTTCGGTCATGTCCACATTAGAACGCAATGTTCACTCCGTCGGAGCTGACAGGACAGGAGGCCCACGGTTACACCGTCCCCGACCTATTGCTCAATTCGTCTGCAAGAGGCCGCCCCACTGTGACGGTCACCCATTTATTGCATTCCCCCCGTCGCGTCGGTAACATCAGACCATGAACAAAAGCTTTCTTTCCGTATGAAATAATGTTATAGTACGTCGCAGTCATAAGCTAGTTAATTATATCTTAGAGCTTACCTTCAACTTCCAACACACCAGACCGCTGTTTTCAACCTGCTGTATTGTCTCAGTACAGCCTCTTGCTGGATTTGATTTAGCTGTCACGGGCAAAATAGATAGCTAGCTAACGTTAATGCGTTAGCTAGATTACCTAGTTAAAATGTAAATGTATCGAGTTGGTGGCTGTAGTTTGTGATGCTTATCTCTCTTTGATATTCAGCTTCCCTGATTAGTATTTTCAGACTCCCTTCACATTAGTGTAAATACAAATATCTATATAATTTTTGTTCAGATTTTGTTGTCTTGTCTTTGGCCCTGGTTTCTTTTCACGACTGATTTTTTTTCTCTCACTTCATCCAAAACAACTTGTCTTACGTCACCGCGCTGTAACGTAATCACGCACAAACAGGATACACCACGCCCACTTACTGCACCAGCGATGGATCTTTAGTAAATTTGTAAATACCTTGGCTTTTTTTTATTTATTTTTTACTGTGCAGCTGTAAATTAATCTATTCCTAAAAGTTTTCAAAATTGCTATATCACATTTGCTCTGATATAACATGCCAGGCTAAAGAACACAATGAGCAGTAGGAGAGAAGCATATAACACCTAAACTTGTTTTCTATGGAAGATACATTTTGTTTGGAAAAAAGAACAGGATAACTGGCATGACTCTTTATGCTCCATAAAACATTTGGGTATTATGTTACCCAAAGCAGACTGTCTCGAAACATACCACACCTTTGTAGTCTATAGCCCATAGCATAATATAGCCCATTGCCTCATATCTGGAAGAGTAGCCTATTTTGCTTTTCATGTAGGGCTGAAAATTTAGTTTAGGAGCGCTGTTGGTTATTATAACATTTCTGTGATGAAGACGGCACATATGATCACCACTAGAGGGCAGTCTTTGTTCATTTCTGGCAGAGGCTCTGAACACTGTTGAAGAGGGAGTTCTTGTGCAGGCCAAAAATAATCTCCAGTGTGTCTGTTTTTTATCTAGAATGCAGCCGCTCAGCTCTATACTTCATCATCAAAGTGCTGTTGTGTCCGGTCTTACCCTGATATTTCCTCAGATTCTGAGCTCCCTGAAGTCATTCAGTCCTCCATGCTTGTCTGTGCATTCAAAAAAGGGACACTGGAACAGGGATGATGGAATGTTCTCCAATCCTGACTGACTGAACACATACTGGGAGGACGTGGCTGAAGTATGCAAACTGTCTGACAGTGAGAGGGAAAAGGCCAAAGGGAATGGGGGTCAGTTTACTGGAAGTGTCTTTTCCCCTTGGCTGTGGGCAGACTTTGTGTCTGTGGGTGTGTATTCTGTTAGTGTGTCCATTTGGCGCATCCTAATGAGTAGGGATGACCCTAGTGTTAATGGACACATTTCTGACTGCTCTCCCCTATTGAGTGCCTAGTCTTTAGGACCTGGTAGGAACTCAGTTGGTCAACACATCCACTAATGAACTAAAGGGATGCGTTGAAAAAGGTAAGGGTATGCAAGAGAGGGTAGTGCTAGAAAATAACTGGCCTCTTGGAGGAAAAGCGTCACAAATATACACATACACATTTTGCCACACAGACACACATTAACAGGGGAGAGTTAAAGGCAGGCACTGACTGTCAGAGAGAGAGAGAGAGAGAGAGAGACAGAGAGAGAGAGGGAGAGGGAGAAAAAGAGAGAGGGAGGTAGGAGGGGGAGGAACATGTGACATGAGCATGTGTGTGAGATAATAGACAAATGGAGAGGAGAGTAAAGATCCAGTCTACTGCAGTGAAAATGTCTGTTCATTTCAGATAGTGATGAAACTCTAGAACAAGCTCCTCTAACACTCCTCTGGTTTATGTGTCCATAAACTGTGAGAGAGAGAGAGAGAGAGAGAGAGGGGGATGGGTCAAAGAGATGGATGGATTGTGCGTGTGTGAATCAGGTGTGTGCGTTAGTGCGTGCCAGACAGCAAAGAGAGGCACAGTTATCTGGGAATTTGAGCCAAAGGAACCTCACTAACAGAAAGAGAGAGAAAGAGAAACAGAGGGAGAGAGAAAAAATAGGACAGAGAAGTGGAGGGTGAAATAGGTATATCGATAGAAACACAGATAGAAAGAGGTGAAAACCGGTGTCAGGAGGGACAGTAAACAACGAAACACAGAGGTGACTGAGAAACTGAATTCTGCCAGCTTTTCAAATATTTTAGGAGTTTTCCCATGATTCCACTGGGCTCTCTCGGCGTGCTCCCACTGCTGTCCCTGTGTGTGGGGGCCGTGTTGTCCCCCCCCCTGGACGCAGCCCCAGCCTGTCCCCACCCCCCTTGCATGGACAGTCTGGTGGCCGCTCCGCGTGCGAGGACAGCCCTGGGACAGCGGGCTGCAGGGTGGTGGTCGCCCCCCTAGCTGCCTCCAACCCCCCTCTGAGGGAGGAACACACACAAGAAGTCCGACAGGTCCAGCCCGAGGTGAGTGACATCATCAGGTCAATCTGAGGATATTTCCTGTGCTTTTCCCAATAGAATGAGTGAGGTATTGATATAACTGACTCAGGTATTGTACACACCAAACAATGATCATTCTGATTGGAGTGGCACAGAGGAAGGCCTGGACAATGTTTGTTCTGTAGGGGTGATTAGATAATGCTGGGACAGAGTCTCTGAGTCTGACAAGCCATGTCCTTCTGGTTTGTGTGGCGGGGGGTAAAGTTTAGGCTGCTGAAACAGTGACTATGGACATAACGTCACTCAGCCAATTGAAACAGAATTGAGCCCAACTCTGTTGCATAGTGGCATAGATACTCACTGGGTACACACTGGTTGAATCAACGTGAAATGAAAAATGTGCCCAGTGGGTAGTGTCTGGTGTCTTAAACATTAGTGTCAGTAGTATTGTATGTGGAGAGTGGGCAACAGGTCCCTACTCTGGGGATTAGGGGCACTCTCCAATTGGCACCACTTGACAGATGCTTTCCAGGGATAACAATCAAAGAGGGAGTAATCAAAGAGGGGCTTGGGTTTATAAATGTCCTCATCATATTGCTCTGCTGAGCTGATGCAATGACAGGTGTTCCACTGACATGGCTAGGAGGGATTTAAGTGTGACTGAGTGATTGAGTCTGTGG
Source organism: Thymallus thymallus (assembly GCA_023634145.1). Classification (NCBI taxonomy): domain Eukaryota; kingdom Metazoa; phylum Chordata; class Actinopteri; order Salmoniformes; family Salmonidae; genus Thymallus; species Thymallus thymallus. The sequence goes on along the minus strand of CM042410.1, from coordinate 21,185,732 downwards.
CAGTCATCTACTTTGCATGCCTTAATGTCGGTTTTGTGTTTGTGTGATGTAACTGTAAATGCTGGTACGTGCTTGTGTGTGTGTGTGTCATGTCATTACTGTAATGCTGTGTGTGGTCTCTGCAGGCAGGGGATGTGTCGGAGCGTCTGGTCCAGTTGCAGCGCTGTATGCATTCCCCCCAGGAGCCGGGGGCCCCCAGGGGCCAGGAAGGACAAGGAGGGGACACTCTGGGGGCCATTCTGGCTCTGATGGCTGCAGTGCTGACATAGTGTGACCTCCACTGTCACAGCCAAGCCCTCAGGGCTATGGCCAGATGACTGGGTAAGGAGCATGGCGAACACACACATACACACAGATGCACACATTGTTACTACCTATCTTCTCTCTTTCTGTGTATACTCCAGTTCATTTTCTTGATCTCTCTCCACACAAACACTCAACACCCACACAATGACGGTGTCTCTCCTAAGGAAGAGGCAGAAACCAAACTACTAGGGCAACTGCTTATCATGGTAATCGCAAATAACTAATCAATGTAAAAAAAAAAATTACAATTGCATGCATGATCAGAAGGAAGCTAAATATTTACTGGGAAAGATTATTAAGCAAACAACCCAAGCATTAACTGGAAGTCAGGTGAACTACTGTTTGAACTACTGTTCTGTGGTCTGGGGAAATGCATCAGCAGGTGACATTAGGAGGCTGCAGATTGCACAGAACAAAGCAGCAAGGATTGTTTTAAGGTGGAGATATAGTTATTCTGTTGTAGTCATGCACAATGCTCTTGGTTGGTCATCAATCAACAATATAATTGAAAAAAACATGCTTATTTTGTTTCACAATGTACACCATTTAAAAAGGCCAAACTCAATTCACAACAGTGTTCAGATGGTAAGAGACAGACATTCAGTAAATACTAGGAGTAGATTGTCCACTGTCACTGGTACAATCAACATTACATAACGTCAACGGAAATGTAGTATAATGGATTTACAGTAATGTTCAAGGGCTATGTTTTGTGGGCGTGCAATAATTTTGGAGGCTCACAGAGCTGAACTGAGCTACGGGCACCAAGTTGAACGTGGAAATTGAGTGGACTATGTCAAAACATATGAACATAATGGTAATGGAATACTGGATCACTACGTGTACAGTAAGAAGTTAAGATCACTACATTGATGATGAAAAACACTGTCACTCAGTAACTCCTCATACCTTTAAGCATCTCTCTACCCTTCTTCTCCTCACCTCCCATCAGTCTTGTTTTTATCATGACCACATTTTTATTCATTTTGCAATTTTTTCATTGGGGGGGGGTTACTGTAACCCCATTGGAGGGGGGGGGGGGTTTCAAGTGCAATATACAAATTCATATAATTTCATATTTAGTTCATATCATATCTCCACCCCCATCCATCCAACTGGGTATACAACCACTCACCTCATCAATGAGAGGGGCAGTCATTCTCCCCTGGTTTCTTGTCAATCCCGCCCCCCTCGCCCCCCCACAAAAAACAAACATCTCTATCTGCCCATATCATATGAAGGAATATGCCTGCATGGTTTAGGGGACACAGTGAACAGTTGGGAGTTGGGGCCAATTTAATCGTAAAACGATTCCTTGGTATTAAATAGTCTGTGAACAAACTTAAAATATATACGTAAATTGATGGTTCGGAGGTCATAAGGTTTGTTCAGATTCACTTAGATCTGTGGTCCATACTTTTTTAATGGCTAGTTTAGAATATGAGCTTTCCAAAAGTTGTTTACATATTATATAGATCAGTCCTTTCGGTAACGCAGATCATTTGTTTATAAATCCCATCATTGGATGGTTTGGTAGAAGGGTTTCTCAAGGGACTCCATAGACCAGCATTGCTGACCTAAATTGTAAATTTAGAAAAAAAGGAGTTGCCTGGTAATGTTTGTATCTTTCAAATCTTGTAATGTTTGTGTCTTTTAAAATGTTGTTTACATTGTTTAAGGGATATATTAGTGAAGACCACCTATTCCAGGGCAATCGGAGACACCATATTTCTCTTTATACTAGGCCAGGGGGCGGAAGAATCATGTCTAAACCAATTTAGGATGGGGCAAAATGCTAGTCCCTGGAAATTAATATTTAAATGTTTTGTACACTCACACCATGCCCAAACCGCACGCGTGCGTGTGTGTCCGTGTGCGCCATCGTGTGCAAGTTGATTTTGCCCCCCACACCACACGCGATCACGACGCGCAGGTTGAAATATCAAAACAAACTCTGATGTTAATTTGAGGACAGGTCGAAAAGCAAAACAAGCTTGCTATTGCTAGCTAATTTGTCCTATTTAGCTTGTTGTTGCTAGCTAATTTGACCTGGGATATAAACATTGAGTTGTTATTTGACCTGAAATGCACAAGGTCCTCTACTCCTACAATTAATCCACAGATAAAACAGTCAACTGAATAATTTCTAGTCATTTCTCCTCCTTCCAGCCTTCTTTTTCTTCTTTGGGACTTTTTGGCGATTGGCAACTAACTTTCATAATAACGTGCATTACCACAACCGACCTCCGTTCATCTTTCAATCACAAACGTGGGTATATGTTCCAAGCTTAGGCCTGGATTTGGAGCATGATTGTATATCCAGCCTTCCATGGGGCTGTATCCTGACACACTCAGCACGTCTGAAAGCACTAACCCCCCCAAGAGCAGATCTCAACACCAGATGGCAGCGTTGCTTGGGGATGATGCTTGAAGCAAAGAGAAGGTTCTGGAAAAATAATCTCTTTCTGCGTGAATCTGAGAACAAACTAGCTAAAAGGCCTAAAAGATTCACATGCCAATACACATAGGCACGGTGCAGCTATGTGCAGAGGCACAATGTGTAAGAGAGGTCTCCGTCACCAGAAAATAGAAATTGTGTTTCGTAGGAAAATAAACAGCAAGGGAACATACAGTGCATACACAAAACAGAGACAGGGGCCGTTCCCACCACACTGAGTTTTGACATCATGAGAACTCTATCCTCATGGTTCTCTTGCTGTATCATAGCCTACAGAGGAGCAACAGCTTAGTATGATATCATACTATAGCTATTGGACAGAGAAATTAAGAGTATGTGGGAAAGTAGTTTCAAAACCTTTTATTGCTGGCAGTGACTCACCCAATATTCTTGTGACCCTCAAAATAATCTGTATGCCAGAATGCAGTTCAACCACGACACACCAGTGGGTCCTAATGTGATCTTTAGGAATTGTTGAAAGTATGTAAATATATGAATATTCAATAGCCATATGAAAGTTATATGATAATACCTGAGGTTGGTATTTCCACATCCACTCCTGTAGAACTAGAGTTTAGACTAGAGCTAAGCTTCTGCTGACCTGAGTCATGCTAAACCTCATCTCAACACTTGGGGCACTAGATCCTGGCCTATGGGTCATTAGGCGCACATAGAGGGAGGGGATGGTAAGAGAGAGTGGTGACGTGATTTAGAGTCCCTGGGCCTCAGGCCCTTATTGTCTTAAGCTGAGACATAAAGCCTTGTCTCTCAGCTACAGGGCAGAAGATGGGTTGGAAAAGGAGATAAAGAGAGGTCAGTATGTGAGAAGCAGCAGTTTCTCTTCACCATGTAAAGATCCATATGAAGGGATGGCATGCACTCTGGGCTGCAAGGTGAGGTGAGTGAGTTTGGGGGGGTGGGGGTAGCGGGGGGGATGTGAGTGTGTTGTGTGTCGGGGGGCTGGGGGGGGGGGGGTGTTAGCAAGGTGGTGTGGGGGTTCAGCGTTCGTTAAGGGCACCCCTCCCTGAACAGCAGCCCACTGAGAGAGGACGGGATGTGTCTGCTAATAATACCGGGTCTGCGGCAAACCAGAGCAAGGCAGCATTCCGTTAGAAACCGGATCCCACCAGAACAAGTGTATCCTGATGTGGTGAGTAGAGGGGGTAGGGGAGGGAGGGAGGGAACGAGAAGACAGGGGAGCCATGTGGCTGGCCTCAAACTCCTTCTTTCTCTGTTTCTATCGCTCTCTCTGCATTCACAGAGAAGGCAGGTGGGTCGAGTGGAAGAGGGGTGAGGGGCGGTGGAAGTAGAGGGGCTTTTTTGAGGGACTGGGGGTTGTTTTGTTGTGTAATTGGTCGGTAACATCGAGTAACACCTACTCAAATCAAATGTTTAGGCATGCAGTGTATCTCCAACCAAAAACTCCACAACAGGCCTTTGTTTATAACTGCTTTGTCTGGTGAACTTGAACCAAATCCATGAACAGAGTTGTTCTCACACACTAGAAATTACTGCAATGATGACACACACATACACACACACACATACACACACACACACACACACCACAGGAGGTTGGTGGCACCTTAATTGGCTAGGACAGGCTCATAATAATGGCTGGAGTAGAATAGGTGGAATGGTACCATTCCATTCACTCCGTTCTGGCTATTATTATGAGCCTCCCTCCCCTCAGCAGCCTCCACTGACACACACATACTGCATATGAAGACAAGAGTAGATGTACAGTATGCGCACTGATAGGGTGAAAGGAGTTTAGTAGAATTTGCTCCAGTGCTCAACTGTTCCATGTCACCTTTACGAGAGAGGCAGAATCTAATCCTCATATCAAAGTGATGTTTCGCCTTGATAAAACTTCTTAGCCTGCCCTGAAAGACACAAACACATACACACACAGAGACTGTTGGCAATGACACTCACTGCTAAATGGAAGGCACAAAAAATACACTCAAATGCGTAAGAGTACATAAAAACACCACAAAACACATCACGCATTTTACACATGATCAACATAGGTGGTCAACATGATCAACCATTAACAAATGTATTCATATACACAACATTCTAGTATCAAAACATTGCACTTTGCACTCACCACACACACAGAGAGATTTGGTGTATCTGACCACCCTAGATCCAGCCAGGTCACCCGTGATAAAAGTCAGTATTCGACGTCCATCCATGTCAGAAGATGATGCTGAAACCAGCCACTAGGGGCAAAAGTGAGCGGTTTTGGTTTTGCAAGGGGGTTGTGGACGGGGATGGCGGATGGGCGTAAGCATCTGATTCCTTATTTTTATATACTTTTTTTTAAGCTAAAGGCTGGTATTCCCAGGCGGTCTTGGTACTAACCAGGCCCGACCCTGAACAGGTTCATGCCTAAACCTAACCTTAAAAACTTTGAATTTTGACGTTCGCAAACAACTAAGAAATGTTATGTTTGAGAAACATGGATGAACGTCTAATTCTGACATGAGACTGTAAGAGCTAGTTGCCTAGATCCCCCCTAGGGGTCAGGAGCTCAGAGAAATCAGGGTAAGAGAAAGATAGATGGATTATGGAATACATCGCACCGGCAAAGCATTGCATTTTCAATAATCATCCATAGGCCAATCAACACAACCTTCTTCAGTGACAGTAGCCCCCTGGCCCCTCCCCTTGTCTTTCCCCACCAGCATGTCTGTGCAGGTGTGTATGTTGTGGAGGGACAGAGAGAGAGGTAGAGGATGAAGGATGTGGTAAAGTAGCACAATGGCCAACTGTGTCTCTCTCTCTTGCACCTGCAGGGCCTGGGTTGGCTGTGGCTGACAGAAAACAGACAGACCGAGTGAGAGAGAGAGAGAGAGAGAGAGAGAGAGAGAGAGAGAGAGAGAGAGAGAGAGAGAGAGAGAGAGAAAGAGAAAGAGAGAGAGAGAGAGTCACATACACACACATACACACACACAGTTAGAGGAAGAAAACTCACTGACTGACTGATACAGTAACTTCAAACAGAGGAGAGGATTCAGGTGAGGAGAGAGCGACATTCCGTGCCAAAGAGAGGAGAAATAGATGGATGCTGAAGAAGGTGGGCGAGGGAGTGTGTGTGTTGGAGTGAGAGAGAGAGAGAGAGAGAGAGAGAGTAAGTAAGTAAGTAAAAAATTAAGTTGATAATTTATTTATATGCTTATGTAAAAGACCAGCTTTAGCTTAACTTCAATCATAATCTTACACACACACACAGATCTACATCTTATTTACTCCCTGTCTGTCTGCATGTGTATAGAGTGGATATGACAGGCAGGACCAGTTGTTGCTGGTGAATCAGCTTAAGAAGCAGACAGACAGTCATACAGTTCCCTGCAGGAGGACGACAGTCTGCTGGGGATTTAAGTCTTACCATCAACCAGGATCTAGTGGCAGACCAGACATAAAGATACACAACATTATACAAACACTAAATTCTCAGGTCAATTCACTGCAAAATCAAACTTTGTCATGCACGTTCAGACCTCAGAAGTTGGTTGAATGTTGAGGAATCCATGACCAAGGCCATCTGTTGTTGCAAATCTCTCTCTCAGTACGAGTACACCACGTCACCATTTTTCTCAGTAAATATATTTCCAAAGGTGCTATTGACATGAAATGTTCACCAGATGTTGGTAACAACCCAAGTAATCCATACATACAAAACAAATAAGTTCAGAAATTAAGTTATGTGTAATAATGTGAAATGACACAGGGAAAAAGTATTGAACACATGAAGAAAGGGAGGTGCAAAAAGGCATGGAAAGCCAAGACAACAGCTAAAAACTATCAGTAATTAAAAAGCAATCCAGCCCCCTGTCAGTGCAAATTAATATCAGCTGGTTCAATCCCAACTGATGGCCTACAAAAAGGTCTCTTTGCCAAGGTGTCACACAAGACACCTCTCATGATGGGTAAAAGCAAAGAGCTGTCTCAAAACCTTTGCAACCTAATTGTTGCAAAACATAATGATGGCATTGGTTATAGGCTCATTTCTAAGCTTCTGAATGTTCCAGTGAGCACTGTTGGGGCCATAATACGGAAGTGGAAAGACAATCATTTCACCATAAATTTGCCTCGACCAGGTTCTCCTCGCAAGATTTCTGACAGAGGAGTGAAAAGAATAATCAGAAGAGTTGTCCAAGAGCCAAGGACCACTTGTGGAGAGCTTCAAAAAGACCTGCAATTAGCAGGTAGTGTTGTCTCAAAGAAAACAGTAAGTAATGCACTCCACCGCCATGGCCTGTATGCACGCTCACCACGCAAGACTCCATTGCTGAAAAAAAGCATGTTGAAGCTCGTTTAAAGTTTGCTGCACAACATTTGGAAAAGCCAGTGAAATACTGGGAGAATATAGTGTGGTCAGATGAGAGCAAAATTGAACTGTTTGGATGTCATAATACACACCATGTTTGGAGGAGAAATGGCACTGAACATCACCCTACAAACACCATACCAACAGTGAAGTTTGGAGATGGGAACATCATGGTGTGGGGCTGCTTTTCAGCAAATGGTACTGGCAAACTTCACATAATTGAAGGAAGGATGAATGGGCAAATTTACAGAGACATTCTTGACAAAAATCTGCTGCCATCTACCAGGATGATGAAGATGAAACGAGGGTGGACGTTTCAGCAAGACAATGATCCCAAACACACAGCCAAGGAAACTCTCAATTGGTTTCAAAGAAAGAAAATAAAGCTGCTAGAATGGCCCAGCCAATCACCTGACTTAAATCCCATTGAAAATCTATGGAAAGAACTGAAGATCAAGATACATAGAAGAGGCCCACGGAACCTTCAAGATTTGAAGACTGTTTGTGTGGAAGAATGGGCCAAAATCACACCAGAGCAATGCATGCGACTAGTTTCTCCATACAGGAGGCGTCTTGAAGCTGTCATTACCAACAAAGGCTTTAGTACAAAGTATTAAATAAATATCAGTAAGTGTGTTCAATACTTTTTCCCTGTGTCATTTCACATTATTACACATAACTTAATTTCTGAACTTATTTCTTTTGGTTTCTTTGTATGTATGGATTACTTGGGTTGTTACCAACATCTGGTGAAAATGTCATGTCTACAGCACCTTTGGAAATATATTTACTGAGAAAAATGGTGATGTGTTCAATACTTATTTCACCCGCTGTGTATATTTCCTTAAACATCCTCTGTTGTGTGCATGTTCTTTTACCAGGTGCAGCAGGAATGTCTACCAACGGCATACCCATATTTTTGTGAGAAATGACACTGGTCACTCAAGTAAGTATTTATAAAGTATAAATAGCACTCACTTTAGATTAGGGACTGAAAAATACTTTACTAATGATTAGTAAATGGTTTGTTAACGTGGGAATAATGATTAATAATGGGTGAACACACAATTTAGAAAAATGTTTAAATATTAGGCTACATATAATTCAATAGAAGAAAACAGAGCGGGCTACATTAAGGAACTGGCAGTCTCTCTCTGGCAGTGGCTATGTTATGTAATCCGACACCAGAGTCACTTGTTACTACAGCTCACAAACTCACTCGTTGGACTGAAGAGACAGAGATGGATAAAACAATGAAATACACAGACAGTCCGCATATTGACATTTATTCTAATACATGATGACTTGTGTTTAATACAAAACACTGAATACATGTCTAGTAGATGGCTATTGGCTTACCTATGTGTTATAAAAGCCAATCTAACGACTTGATAGGCTACAGTGTATTCGGAAAGTATTCAGACCACCTGACTTTTTCCACATTTTGTTACGTTACAGCCTTATTCTAAAATGTATATATATAAAAAAAAAAATCCCTCATCAAACACAATACACCATATTGACAAAGCAAAAACATTTTTTTTTTTATGTGATTGACATTTTTATGTTTGTACTTTTCTAATAAATTTCTGTGTTCTTGCAAGTGACTGATTGAACGAATCCACAATATCAGTATCTGCAATTTGTCAGTACACCCAGAAACCTTGTTTAGAGAAAGGTATTTCTCAGTTTCAAGGTCTCAGCTTAGAGAGAAGTATCACATGCATGACCCAGTATTGGTCGTCGGATGATTGAAGCAAACATTCATTATGAATGATGAATAAGCTAAATCCGCCAAATATAACTTGTTAGTATATGAGGGAACTAAACGGGACTGCTCTTAATCGACATGTGTACTTGGTGCATTAAGTTCGTTGGAACCTCTCCAGCGTGATGACAACAATGATTAATGTAAGATTGACTTTGAGTGTCCCTGTGTAAGAATTTCCACAACAGAATAAAAACTAAATATTACATTTACATAAGTATTCAGACCCTTTACTCAGTACTTTGTTGAAGCACATTTGACAGCGATTACAGCCTCATCTTCTTGGGTATGACGCTACAAGCCTGGCACACCTGTATTTGGAGAGTTTCTCCCATTCTTCTCTGTAGATCCTCTCAAGCTCTGTCAGGTTGGATGGTGAGGGTTGCTGAACAGCTATTTTCAGGTCTATCAAGAGATGTTTGTCTTGTATGTGTGCTTAGGCTCAGTGTCCTGTTGGAAGGTGAACCTTCGACCCAGTCTGAGGTCCTGAGCGCTCTGGAGAAGGTTTTCATCAAGGATCTCTCTGTACTTTGCTTCGTTCATCTTTCCCTCGATATTGACTAGTCTCCCAGTCCCTGCCTCTGAAAAACATCCCCACAGCATGATGCTGCCACCACCATGCTTCACCATAGGGAAACAGCAGCAGGTGCACCGCCCTATCCACATCGACAGGACCGCAGTGGAGAAGGTGTAAAACTTAAAGTTCCTTGGCGTACACATCACTGATAAACTGAAATGGCCCATCCACACAGACAGTGTTGTGAAGAAGGCGCAACAGAGCCTCTTCAATCTCAGGAGGCTAAAGAAATGTGGCTTAACACCTAAAACCCTCACAAACTTTTACAGATGCACAATTGAAAGCATCCTGTCGGGCTGTATCACCGCCTGGTACGGCAACTGCACCGCCCACAACCGCAAGGCTCTCCAGAGGATGGTGCGGTCTGCCCAACGCATTACCTACAGCACACGATGTCAGAGGAAGGCCAAAAAGATCACCAAGGACATCAACCACCCATCCACTGCCTGTTCACCCCGCTGTCATCCAGAAGGCGAGGTCAGTATAGGTGCATCAAAGCTGGGGCCGAGAGACTGAAAAACAGCTTCTACCTCAAGGTCATCAGACAGCTAAACAGCCACCACTAGCACATTAGAGGCTGCTACCTAGAGGCACTGGCTAGAAATCACTGGTCACTTTAGGTATGGAACACTAGCCACTTTAATAATGTTTGTAATGTTTACATATCTGGCATCACTCATTCCATATGTATATACTGTATTCTATGCTATCCTTCGGTATTGTTGTAGAAAATCTTCCCTATTTATCTTAAAAACAAAGCAGTTTCAAAGTTTGGAAAAGTAACATAGACTTTTATTACGCAAGCAACAAAAGCTGAGGAGCCTACGGAGACCTCTGATCTTCCCAGACTCCGTTGCGCTTCTTATACTCATTTGTGGTTACATAGCATGCATAGCCCCTCCCTCACGGGTAGGCTGATTAACACCTCTAACCGTCTTCCACTATCGTTTCAAAACCATTCAACTCTGGTTCGTCTACCTCCTCTTCCTGTCAGCAAAAAAACTTCAAGATACGAAACTGTGAAACCATAGTGGCGACCCCCTAGTAATGGTGTAAAGAAAAACACATTCACCCATGAAGGCAACCAGACACACACTCATAAATCTTAACATACATGGACCCATCTTAGTGCCTGTTACAACCTGGTACAACCACAGCACAATACAGACACTGTTCTATCCAACTATTCTAATCCTTCTTATATTATAGCTAATGTGTGTCTAAGTGTACCCCATAAAACCATATGATCATCTTCTCTTGGGCTTTACTGACTGCTCTAACCTCCATCCTGTTGCTATCCTATGCCATTCTATATGTTTACTGAGTAACCTACTGTGGTTTCTAACCTCCAATTCATTGTTTTGGATCATAGTCCTAAAAATATTAACCAAAAGCTTAAAATATTAATCAGCATCACAATCATTTAAACAATGTTTACATATCTTGCGTTCCCCATCTCATTTGTTTATACTGTATCCTATACTCTTCTACTGTATCTTAGTCCATGCCGCTAGTCCTTATGTATATAGGCCTAATTCATTCCTACTGTTAGATACACTGCAATGTCGGAACTAGAAGCATTTCGCGACACCCACATTAACATCTGCTAAACATGCGTATGTGACCAATAACATTTGATTTTATTTCAGATTAGAAAACACTGGCCACTTAAGGAATGAAACACTAGTCACTTTAATAATGTTTCTGTATCTTGCACTACTCATCTCATATGTCTAACTGTACGCTATACTATTCTCGGCATCTTAGTCACCTAATCGTGTTTACATACTGCATCACCAATCTCTTATGTGTATATTGTATACTTTAAAGCTTACTATTCCTCTCGATCTTAGTTCAATGCCGCCCTGGCATATGTATATATTCTCAATCCTTTCTTACTTAGATTTATGTGTGTTATATGTTATGAAACTGTTAGACATTATTGTTAGATAGTACTGCACTGTCTGAGCTAGAAGAACAAGCATTTCGCTACACTTGCAGTAACATCTGCTAACCATGTGTATGTGACCAATAACATTTGATTTGATTTGATTTTGGGGATGGTGCCTGGTTTCCTCCAGACGTGATGCTTGGCATTCCGGCCAAAGAGTTCAATCTTGTTTTCATCAGACCAGAGAATCTTGTTTCTCATGGTCTGGGAGTCCTTTAGATGCCTTTTGGCAATCTCGAAGCGGGCTGTCATGTGCCTTTTACTGAGGAGTGGCTTCTGTCTGGCCACTCTACCATAAAGGCCTGATTGGTGGAGTGCTGCAGAGATGGTTGTCCTTCTGGAAGCTTATCCCATCTCCACAGAGGAACTCTGGAGCTCTGTCAGAGTGACCATTGGGTTCTTGGTCACCTCACTGACCAAGGACCTTCTCCCCAATTGCTCAGTTTGGCCGGGCAGCCAGGTCTAGGAAGAGTCTTGGTTGTTCCAAACTTCTTCCATTTAGGAATGATGGAGGCCACTGTGTTCTTGGGGACATTCGATGCTGCAGAAAGCTGGAATCATGTAGTAACCAAAAAAGTGTTAAACAAATCTAAATATATGTTATATATGAGATTCTTCAAAATAGCCTTCTTAATGTGTTTGAGCCAATCTGTTGTGTGACAAGGTAGGGGTGGTATACAGAAGGTAGTCCTATTTGGTAAAAGACCAGGTCCATATTATGGCAAGAACAGCTAAAAAAAGCAAAGAAAAACAACAGTCCATCATTACTTTAAGACATAAATGTCAGTCAATCCGGAAAATGTCAAGGACTTTGAAAGTTTCTTCAACTGTAGTCGCAAAATCCATAATTCACTATGATGAAACTGGCTCTCATGAGGACCACAACAGGAAAGGAAGACCCAGAGTTACCTCTGCTGCAGAGGATAGTTTCATTAGAGTTACCAGGATCAGAAATTACAGCCATAAATGAATGCTTAACAGTGTTCAAGTAACAGACACATCTCAACATGAACTGTTTAGAGGAGATTACGTGAATCGGGCCTTCATGGTCGAATTGCTGATAATGAACCACTACCAAAGGACACCAACAAGAAGAAGAGATTAGCTTGGCCCAAGAAACACGAGCAATGGACAAAAGACCAGTGGAAATCTGAGATTTTTGGTTCCAACCGCTGTGTCTTCGTGAGATGCTGTGTGGGTGAACAGATGATCTCTGCATGTACATTTCCTACCGTAAAGCATGGAGGAGGAGGTGTTAGGGTGTGGGGATGCTTTGCTGGTGACACTGTCAGTGATTTATTTAGAATTCAAGGCACACTTAATCAGCATGGCTACCACAGCATTCTGCAGCAATACGCCATTCCATCTGGTTTGGGCTTAGTGGGACTATCATTTGTTTTTCAACAGGACAATGACCCAACATACCTCCAGGCTGTGTAAGGGTTATTTTACCAAGAAGGAGAGTGATGGAGTGCTGCATCAGATGACTTGGCCTCCACAATCCCCCGACCTCAGCCAAATTGAGATGGTTTGGGATGAGTCGGACCGCAGAGTGAAGGAAAAGCAACCAACAAGTGCTCAGCATATGTGGGAACTCCTTCAAGACTGTTGGAAAAGCATTCCAGGTGAAAATGGCTGAGAGAATTCCAAGAGTGTCTAAAGCTGTCATCAAGGCAAAGGGTGGCTATTTGAAGAATCTCAAATATAAAATATATGTTGATTTTTTGGTTACTACATGATTCCATATGTGTTACTTCGTAGTTTTGATGTCTTCACTATTATTCTACAATGTAGAAAACTGTAAAAAATAAAGAAAAACCCTTGAATGAGTAGGTGTTCTAAAAACTTTGACCGGTAGTGTATATATACAAATCAGCAAGGAAATACAAAAATACAGACAAAAAATAAATGTTTACCACATAATATGTATTATTTCATTTCTGTATTGTCTGACCTTCATGTCTTAAAGTAATGATGGACTGTCGTTTCTCTTTGCTTTTTTGAGCTGTTCTTGCCATGGTATGGACTTGGTCTTTTACCAAATAGGGCTATTTTCTGTATACCGCTCCTACCTTGTCACAACCAAACTGATTGGCTCAAGTGCATTAAGAAGGAAAGGAATTCCACAAATGAACTTTTAACAAGGCACTCTGGTTAATTGAAATGCCTTCCAGGTGACTACCTCATGAAGCTGGTTGAGAGAATGCCAAGAATGTGCAAAGCTGTCATCAAGGCAAGGGGTGGCTACTTTGAAGAATCTCAAATATGAAATATATGTTCATTTGTTTAACACTTTTTTTGGTTACTACATGATTCCATATGTGTTATTTTATAGTTTTGATGTCTTCACTATTATTCTACAATGTAAATAGTAAAAATGGAGTAGGTGTGTCAAAACTTTTGAATGGTACTGTAAGGTAACTGACAAGGTAAATAATCTGTCCTTCTGCCCCTGCACAAGGCAGTTAACCCACTGTTCCCCGGTAGGCCGTCATTGTAAATAAGAATTTGTTCTTAACTGACTTGCCTAATTAAATAAAGGTTAAATAAAAAAAATTAAACATGTAATGTATCTAGTTATTCAAACTTTAATTAATTTTATTCATTTATATATGTATTCATTTTTTTCTGTATTTCTTCCTCCAATATTATAATGAGAGAGTGTCAGTCAAATGTCTGTGGGTGGTATCTAACACACCATAGGTTGATCAATGTCACAGCAGTTTCTCTTGCCTGCTTTTCGACCACCTAAGTGAAGCTAGCCACAATAACGATTAGCCACAATAATACAATTTGCGGTTAGCCTTCAAAATAAAAGTCCATAATTGAAACTGACGCAAGTTGGTAGTTACAGTCTTGTCCCATCGCTGGAAACTCCTGTATGGACTCGGGAGAGGCGAAGATCGACAGCCATGCGTCCTCCGAAACACAACCCGTCAAACCACACTGCTTCTTGACACAATACACGCTTAACCTGGAAGCCAGCCGCACCAATGTGTCAGAGGAAACACCGTACACCTGGCGACTGTGTCAGTGTGCATGCGCCCGGCCCGCCACAGGAGTCGCTACAGCACGATGGGCCAAGGACAACCTGGCCGGCCATAGATAGATAGATAGATAGATAGATAGATAGATAGATAGATAGATAGATAGATAGATAGATAGATAGATAGATAGATAGATAGATAGATAGATAGATAGATAGATAGATAGATAGATAGATAGATAGATAGATAGATAGATAGATAGATAGATAGATACTTTATTGATCTCCGAGGGGGAAATTTCTTTGTCAAGCAGCTACAACAACAAAAGTAGACAAAAGAGAGATACACGGTACATGATACATACAGCGGCAGTATGAAAAAGTATAGAAATACAAGATATCTGGAGTGCAAAAAATATATATAAAAATAAATAAATAAAAAAAAAGCTATAAAAAGACATTGCATAGTATGGGTGGTTGGCTGAATATGTACACTATACATTGGTGGATGTTGGATGGTTAACTATACTATACAGGTCGATGGCAGAGAAATACTTCAGTAGCTAAAATGCGTATGATATGAGCGAGGGTAATAATAGTTAACTTAATAGACAGACTGGCTAAAAGAAAAGGTAAGTGAATATTTGCATGGTTAAATTAGCTGTACAGGTAAATATACAGTTATATTTACAGATAAGTGAATACTTGCATGGTTACACAAACTGTACAGGTAAATAACTGGAAGAGATACTTTAATAGCTAAATGTGTGTATGATATAATTTGGGGTAATAATAGTCATTCCCAGTCCTTAGTGCGCAGCGTTTAATTACAGACAACTGCACGTATTGCATATTCGATATACTAAAAGCAATGAGAAAAGGTGCAACTGACAGGATACTAATATGCATTCCTGAGTGAATGCCTATGTAAGTTAGGTCCAAGAATTACTAGCAATATTGCACGTGATATGATATAACAACTGTACATGAGCATGTATATACAGACCTGCATGAATAAATAGGTCCTGAGTGAATGAGTGATGACGGACCAGAGTTACTCACGGATGGATGCATAATTGTTAAACTAGGTCCTAGCACCCCAACAGTTCAAGATCTATATATAATGCCCGGTGAGGCATTATATAGTCTAATAGCCGCCGGCAGGGATCAGTCTGTGACTGAAGGTGCTCCTCTATTCGGTGGGTGTGGCAGGGTGTGCTTGAAGCAATGAATGACATATTTAAAGGGCAGCGGTGCATTTTAAACCCACAACCCAACCCCTCCCTGTTTATCAACTGGTCGTTCAATACAGTACCGTTTCTGTTCAATTGAATGTTCTATTATGTTTTTATGTGCTGAGTGCAGTCCTGACCAACTGAGCTAATTGATCAGTTCAGTGATTGCCTAAATTAAACACACCTTCCAGGTCAGTTAAATCAAAAACATGAAGTGCTTGCGGCACTCCACGACCAAGGTTGCCTACCCCTGCCCTGGTATTAGTCAATGCTTATACACTGAATATTGTATGTTAATTTCCATATAGCCTATCAATAACCAGGTTTCCATCCAACCTTTATGCCAGTAAAGTGCATGTCAGATAAAACATTTCATGACAGGCCTGAAGGAAAAATAAAAAATGGTCAAATGGTTTTGTCGATAAAAGTAATTATGAGAGAAATGTTGGTGGAAACGCTTTAATGTTCAAATATTTATATAACAAACTCGGAGTCATGTGATGACATGTTGTGTGGTCCTCCCACTATGGTCCTCCCACTATTATGATGAACTTCACAGGGTGGTGAACGTGTAAGGTGATGAGCTTGATGCTCCTTTCCCTGTTGTCCATAATAATATCATCATGTAGGCTATACTGTATGTGCCTAGTTAAATAAAGGTTAAATAAAAAATGAATTAAATAAAAAATGTGCACACTAGCCAGCAGCACACAGATACAGTAGGGGAGACCGGGATGGTTGTAAGACAGTATAGAATTAACACTCTCAATATCCCTAAACAGGAACGTGCACATGCTCAATTTAGTCCTCAACCCTCATGCGAATAAGCAAGACCCTGTAATAGACTCTGCAGGTTTAATTGACAAAAATCAGATTTTGATGTAAGAAAGTACTTTTTTTGACCAAATTTGTTTTTGAGATTGCATCACCTGCTTTGTCGTTGGATTCACCAAACTTATATCAGGTTTATAACCAATGTGTGTAGATATATTTAATGTAAGTTAGCAATGCCAAAGTTTGAAGATGGCTGCAAGGGTCAGGGTTAATTGTAACAAGCCTAAGGAGGTTTGGGTGCTGGGAATGCAATACAACTACCATACCACTGTGACTGATTGAGTGTCCAATATTCATTCACACACACACACACACACACACACACACACACACACACATGCAAAAAATCAAGAGTTTTTGGAATACTTCACGTGATATTTCACATGTGAACGTGGACTTGGGGATTGTGAAGAGACCTCTGGGTATCCGAGATGTGCGCCAGTAGTTCAAACAGACAGCTCGGTGCATTCAACATGTCAATACCTCTCACAATTACAGGTAGTGATGTAGTCAATCTCTCCTCCACTTTGAGCCAGGAGAGATTGACATGCACATTATTAACGTGAGCTCTGTGTGTACGTCCAAGGGCCAGCCGTGCTGCCCTGTTCTGAGCCAATTGCAATTTTCCTAAGTCCCTCTTTGTGGCACATGACCACACGACTGAACAGCAGCCCAGGTGCCACAAAACTAGAGCCTGTAGGACCTGCCTTATTGATAGTGTTGTTAAGAAGGTAGAGCAGTGCTTTATTAAGGACAGACTTCTCCCCATCTTAGCTACTGTATCAATATGTTTCAACCATGACAGTTTACAATCCAGGATTACTTCAATCAGTTTAGTCACCTCAACTTGCTCAATTTACACATTATTCGTTGCAAGATTTAGTTTAGGTTTAGGGTTTAGTGAATAATTTGTCCCAAATACAATGTATTTAGTTTTTGGATATATTTAGGATGAATTTATTCCTTGCCACCCACTCTAAAACTAACTGCAGCTCTTTGTTAAGTGTTGCAATCATTTCAGTCGATGTAGTAGCTGACTTGTCCTGTATAGTGTTGAGTCATCCGCATTCATAGACACATTTTGCTTCCCTCCAGGCCTGAAGGCACACACTTTCTAGTAGGCTTAAATTGAAGATATGGCAAATTAGGAGTGGCTTTTTACTATCACTCTGTAAATAATTTATCTTCATTTCATAGTGTAGTTTCTTCTTCTTTATATTCAGTTTAGTTACAAGATTTCTCCATTTGCAGTTGGTTTGCCAATTGGTTGTGCTGCCAGACTTATTTACCATGCCTTTTGTCTCATCCCTCTTAACCGTACAATTGTTACATTCCTCATCAATCCAAGGGGATTTAACACTTTTATAGTAATTTTCTTATGGGTGCATGTTTATTAGTAACTGGAATAAGCAATTCTATAAATGTGTCAAGTGCAGTGTCTGGTTGCTCCTCATTACACACCACAGACCAACAAATATTATTTACATCGTCAACATAAGAATTAATACAAAACGTATTGTATGACCTCATAAAAACTTTATTAGGCCCAGCCTTTGGAACTTTGGTTGTCCTAGATATGGCTACTATATTGTGATCACTACATCCAATGGATCTGGATACTGCTTTAAAGCAAATTTCTGCAGCATTAGTAAAGATGTGATCAATACCTGTTGATGATTTAATTCCTGTTCTGTTTGTAACTACTCTGGTAGGTTGACTGATAACCTGAATCAGGTTCCAGGCACTGGTTACGGTTTGAAACATTTTATTTAGTGGACAGCTTGATGAAAGCTAGTCAATATTGAAATCACATGAATTTATCTGTTTTTAGAACACTTCACATTACATTTTACATGTGAACGTGTTTTTGCACAACAAAAAATGTGTATGATACACACACAGTTCATCTTACATATTTGACACAATCAATCAATCAAATGTATTTATAAAGCCCTTTTTACATCAGCCGATGTCACAAAGTGCTATACAGAAACCCAGCCTAAAACCCCTAACAGCAAGCAATGCAGATGTAGAAGCACGATGGCTAGGAAAAACTCTCTAAAAAGGACCGTCAGTGGTACTTGAAGCAAGGGCCTTACCTGGGAGTACGGCAACAGTCTGTCTCGCAGCCATTCTGTCAACATGTATTGTATGTAACAACTGAAATTCCTAAACTGCTACAGACGCAATCACTGACTTATATTAATTTTGTCTACCTGTCCCATTCTTCAATCTTGTCTGGGATATATATTTTTAGCTGACACATGTGTGAAGTATCTGATATACAGTGCCTTCAGAAAGTATTCATACCCCTTGACTTATTCAACATTTTGTTGTAGCCTGAATTCAAAATGGATTGAATACATTTTCTCACCCATCTATACACAATAAACCATTTTGACAAAGTCAAAACATGTTTTGAAATTTAAGCAAATGTATTGAAAATGAAATACATAAATATCAAGTTTACATAAATATTCACACCCTAGAGTCAATACTTTGTAGAAGCACCTTTGGCAGTGATTACAGCTAAGTCTTTCTGGGTAAGTCTCTAAGAGCTTGACACTCCTGGATTGTGCGACATTTGCCATTAGTCTTTTCAAAACTCTTCAAGCTCTGTCAGATTGGTTGTTAATCATTGCTAGACAATACACAACTTTACATTTTTGTGTCACCAGAGGATTTTAGCTCCACGGATTAATTATTAGACTGTATTAGTGATTTAAATACTTGGATGGCTCACAACTTCCTCCAGCTAAGTCAAGACAAGACTGAGGTACTTATTGTTGGAGCTAAAGCAGAGAGAATCTATGCACACATTTTAATTCACAACAATAAAGATAAAACACCAAGTAAAAAACCAAGGTGTTATTTTAGATTCTGAACTAAATGTTGTATCACCTTGGGAACATTGCCAAGGTGCGTTTCTCTTTCAGGCTGATACAGAGAGACTCCTCCATGCTTTTAAGCAGGCTTGACTACTGTAATGGCCTCCTGTCTAGTCTACCCAAGAAAGCCATTGCTCAACTGCAAAACGTACAGAATGCTGCAGCACGGGTAGCTCAGTTGATAGAGCATGGTTGTGGGTTCGATTCCCACGGGGGACCAGTACGAAGATAGTATGAAAAATGTATGCACTCACTACTGTAAGTCTGCTAAATGAATAACGTGCAAAATGGGTACTGACCGAGAGCACACATTACACCGGTTTTAATGTCTCTGCACTGGCTGCCTGTGAGTTTTAGAATTCATTTAAAAATTATTCTATTGGTTTTTAAATCACTCCACGATTGTGCACCCCAATACATGTCAGACATGCTTTTAAGTTATGTACCCAGTAGGTCCCTCTGGTCCTCTGGCACTGGCCTTTTAACTATCCAAAAGCCTAGGACCAAGAGGCATGGAGAGTCAGCCATTAGTTATTATGCCCCCAGCCTCTGGAATAGCCTGACAGAGAACCTGACGGGGGCTGAAACTGTGGACATATTTAAAAAACGCCTGAAGGAAGGAACACCCCATCATGTACATAAGCTGGAAGTTGATACCCCGTGAAAATAAGTTATTGATTGTCGAGAAAGAGTGTCCAGGGGAAGGACACAAACGATCGTGTCACCCGGTGGATCTTGTCCCTTCAACGTTTCTCTTTTTCTGTTTTGCACAGGTCAGGGGCGAAGCATGGGAACGCGGATGCCCTATCGAGAAGGGAGACGCACATCGCACCGATGACCGCCCCATCCCTCTGCTGGACGGCCAGGTCTCGACAGGTCCTCCGGCCAGGACTAATTGGGTCTGATTGAGGATGATGAGTAATCAAGTGGTTGATTGCTCACCAGCCGTACCGGGCCCATAAAGCTGCCAGGAGGGAAGCATATGGGAGGGATTGGAGGTAGTGAGAGGTTGCTACCGGATAGACGTCCTCACAGTCTGCTAGAACTGAGGGGCTCTGTGTTCTACCCCAGAGGAGACATTATTCCCCGGAGCCCAGAAGGTGGTAACCCAGAAGAGGTCCCTGGAGGAGACCAGGTTCTTTTTTTCTTTCTTTATTGTTTTAAATAAACACCCTTGAAACTGAGGTATCACACTTGTGTCTGATCTGTGTAAACACATTGATCAAACCTCCTGGTCTGCCACACTGTATTTAGGATTCATGTATCAGTTTGCTTACTTCACGTTCATGTCTGTAAATGACAATAGATCTGATTAAAAGTAAGAATTCTGTTATAATGGCTATGACAAATTACATGGCATATATGTGAATTTATATCTAGCAAAGATATTCATATTATGGCGTCACGTCTTATCTTACTAACAATTGCTAAGGCGAACAGCAAATTCCACTATTGTGGATAATTCGTATTGTGGATGACTAATCCGTATTGTGGATAACTTCACATAGGTGATTTATTCCATCATGACAACATGCTCCTCCATATTTGACTGTAGTTATCTAGCTGCTAGCTTAAATGCCTGTCATTGTTGAGACCAAATTTTTAAGCCAAACTGCGTCAAGGATGGATGCTGTCAATAACTAGTCAATGTAGCTAGCTAACTAAATGACAAACCTGTTAATTAAGTATTCAACCTATTGCTTTATATAAATGATCTAGCTAACGTTAGCTAGCCAACATGCATTGCTTCTGACACATGCCACGATACAGCTTGTTTTACATTTGACAGATATTTAGCTACCGTAGCTAGCTAGATAATAATGGTTTATGATAATTGCAGTTTAGTTAATTAAGTGTACAACTGAGTGTCTGACTGTAAAATGCAGCTAGCTAGCCACCTCGACTTGATCAGTTGTAGCCAAGCTAGCTAGCTTGACACTCACTCAGGAAGGTTGGTTTAGATATATATATAGATAGATAGATAGATAGATAGATAGATAGATAGATAGATAGATAGATAGATAGATAGATAGATAGATAGATAGATAGATAGATAGATAGATAGATAGATAGATAGATAGATAGATAGATAGATAGATAGATAGATAGATAGATAGATAGATAGATAGATTTATCTTTATCAAGCAGCTACGAAAGCTCGGTGGAGATGGGAGAACCTTCCAAAAGGAAAACCATCTCTGCAGCACTCCACCAATGAGGCTTTTATGGTAGAGTGGTCAGACGAAAGCCACTCCTCACTAAAAGGCACATGACAGCCACCTTGGAGTTTGCCAAAGGGCCCCTAAAGGATTCTCATACCATGATTGAACTCTTTGGCCTGAATGCCAAGCGTCACGTCTGGAGGAAACCTGGCACCATCCATAGGGTGAAGCATGTTGGTGGCAGCATCATGCTGTGGGGATGTTTTCAGCGGCAGGGACTGGGAGACTAGTCAGAATCGAGGGAAAGATGAACGGAGCAAAGTACAGAGAGATCCTTGATGAAAACCTGCTCCAGAGCACTCAGACTGGGGCGAAGGTTCACCTTCCAACAGGACAACGACCCTAAGCACACAGCCAAAACAATGCAGGAGTGGCTTCAGGAGAAGTCTCTGAATGTCCTTGAGTGGACAAGACAGAGCCCAGACTTGAACCCGATCAAACATCTCTGGAGAGACCTGAAAACAGCTGTGCAGCGATGCTCCCCATCCAACCTGACAGAGCTTGAGAGGATCTGCAGAGAAGAATGGGAGAAACTCCCCAAATACAGGGGTACCAAGCTAATAGCGTCATACCCAAGAAGGATGTAATCACTGCCAAAGGTGCTTCAACAAAGTACTGAGTAAAGGGTCTGAATACTTATATAAATGTGATATTTCTAATTGAAAGTAATTGCGCAAAAGTCATAAAAACAACTGGCTCATGGGCCGCCGGTCATGTCCATTATTTATTTTATTGTATATTTACAGGTATTTTATTTATTTTTGTCAAGTTCGACCAGCCCACACCAATAAAAGATTGTCCATCCTTTTTGGCCTTTGCCAAAACTGCCAGAGGTCCAATCCGCCAGAAATTAGTTAATAGACCAATAAGAGAGTTCCAAACCTCTCTGCCAATAACAGCCAATTTTCTGTTTTCGCCTTTCAACTCACATCACTCCCAGACAGTCCTTGAGAAATTGTTCTTTGCTTAGAAGCATTTATTTTCTTATTTTTTTGCCATTTTAATTGAAAACCATCACAGTAAGGTACTTAATTGTTATCCAGAAATTATTTGATATTGAGATACAAAATGGCTGCATTGGACCTTTAAATTAAAAGAGATAGGAGACTGTATAGAGTGCAAGAAGCCTGGTCCAAGTTTAATTTCTAATCAGAATTGCAACTCGGCTAAACCTCTACTAAAATATCGCTGAACCCCTGGTTGTAAGACTGTCTGCCCATTTTGTATACAGATATTCCAGTTTTAGATAGATAGATAGATAGATAGATAGATAGATAGATAGATAGATAGATAGATAGATAGATAGATAGATAGATAGATAGATAGATAGATAGATAGATAGATAGATAGATAGATAGATAGATAGATAGATAGATAGATAGATAGATAGATAGATAGATAGATAGATAGATAGATAGATAGATACTTTATTGATCCCCCGGGGGGAAATTTCATTTTACACAATTTAAGGAAGAGAAAAAGAGAGGGAGTGAGAGTAAAGAAAGATGTAGGGGGGAGAATTCCCCCTGGTATGACCTCTCTAACTTTTTAGAATAACAAACATGGGGTCCATAACCTGTGTCCCCAAGGGCCATGGACTACACTGTTTTTATATATATATATATTTTAGTACTTTTAACACATCGAACCTAAACTTTCTACTGCTCGGCAAAGCAATACTCTAAATACATTTTAGACAAAGGGTGTTTCACTATAACCCTATTAGGTTACATAACATCGCCCCATCAACCGCACAAAATAACATTCTTAAATTTAAATGGTGAGTAAAACAGTGCGCAAAATGTTGTGTTGTCCACTTCCTTTCCACTGGATGTCACTGTCCACCAGTTTATAATCACATCCCCTCAGGCACTGCCAGGAGCGCACACACTTTCAGCTAATATACCGTACCATAATCATATCAACGGGAATAATGCATTTCTCAATGCTGCAATTTATATAATGACACTCTCTTGGCTCGTGTTTTTGTTTGTTAAATATTTATTAGATGCGCTGAAGCCGTGAGAAGAGTCACAGTGATTCTCTCAAAGGAACCAAACAAAGGTATTTTTTAACTAGGCTTACATTGACGGCCTTCCCCGGCCAAACCTGGACGACGCTGGGCCAATTGTGCACCGCCCTATGGGACTCCCAATCACGGCCGAATGTGATGCAGCCTGGATTCGAACCAGGGACTGCAGTGACGCCTCTTGCACTGAGATGCAGCGCCACTCGGGAGTATTTAAATTATATTATAACAGAATGATGAGAGGATGAGGAATAGAATGTGCAATATCACGAGTAGAGATGGAAGAATACTTGAGGTTTCATGACTTTGTGTTTGACCTTTCTCGGAAGGAGAGCCAACCCCGGAATATAATAGATTCTGTCAGATATGGAAAATGGCTGGAACGTTATCAGTGTTACCCAGGAGACCATCAGCGCGCAGGGCTAGTGGATATGCCTGGTTATTAAGCGCCGAGTATGCTTATATTGGAAAATACCACTTTTGTCATAACGTGTCACTCACAGACACATACATAATGTTCCCTTACATAGGTCATCATGACATGCACGCGTTTCGTTTTCCCATCCGTGCCTGAAGAATGTATACCTACATTTCTAGAGCAGAAATTTTGAGGAGTTATTTTTCATTACTTAGGCTACTTGTCGTATATGAAAGGCTATTACTGGGCACAGACGTCAATTCAACTTCTATTCCAGGTTGGTTCAACATAATGTCCTTTAACTGACGTGGAAACGATTTTAATTGAACCGGTGTGTGCCCAGTGGGATGATTAGATCCATTCAGGATCATTGGGCATGGGCAGTGGTGGGAGAAGTACCCAATTGTCATACTTGAGTAAAAGCAAAGATACCTTAAAAGAAAAGTAAAATTGAAAGTACCCCAGTAAAATACTACTTGAGTAAAAGTCTAAAAGTATTTCGTTTTAAATATACTTAAGTATCAAAAGTTAATAAAATCTCTAAAATATACTTAAGTATCAAAAGTAAAAGTAGAAATCAGTACAAATTCCTTATATTAAGCAAACCAAGTGCCACCATTTTCTTAAAATTTTTTTTTATTATTTAAGGATAGCCAGTGGCACAAGTCAACACTCAGACATAATTTACGTTCGTGAATTGGACCGTTTTCCTGTCGTACTAAGCATTCAAATTGTAATGAAACTTTTGGGTGTCAGGGAAAATCGAATGAGTAAAAATTACATTATTTTCTTTAGGAATATATTGGAGTAAAAGTAACATTTGTCAAAAATATTAAAAGTAAAGCAAAGTACACATACCCCCCAAAAAGTAGTATTTTTACTTAAGTACTTTACACCAATGGGCATGGGGCGAGCTTCACTCCCCAAAAAATGCTCCACTGTGCAGGACAAATCATATTGGCCAGCTCATTATTGCAGAAAGCAAATTTCTTAATTCATGGAAAGGCATCACTGGCCCAACCTGGTCTCAGAGCATTTAGTTTTATCCTGTATGTAAATTTGAGACACTCCATTTAATATGATATGTTACATTTGCTATGGTTACATAAGACAGTTTGTTACGTATGGCAAAAACTAAAGGAGGGTGGTTGGAGGTGTGTATAATGCAAATGTCTAGCATCCCAAAGGTTGCGAGTTTGAATCTCATCACGGATAACTTTAGCATTTTAGGTAATTAGCAACTTTTCAACTACTTACTACTTTTTAGCTACTTTGCAACTACTCAGCCGTGTAATGGTAGGCCACACAAGCTCACAAAACTGGATCGCTGAGTGCTGAAGCGCTTAGCGCGTAATGTTGACTTTCCTCGACTCACTACCGAGTTCCAAACTGCCTCTGGAAGCAACGTCAGCACAATAACTGTTCGGCGGGAACTTCATGAAATAGGTTTCAATGGCAAAGCAGCCGCATACAACCCTAAGATCAACATGCGCAATGCCAAGCGTCGGCTGGAGTAGTGAATCACGCTTCACCATCTGGCAGTCCGACTGACAAATCTGGGTTTGGCGGACGCCAGGAGAACACTACATGCCAGAATGCATAGTGCCAACTGTAAAGTTTGGTGGAGGAGGAATAACACTCTGAGGCTGTTTTTCATGGTCCGGGCTAGGCCCCTTAGTTCCAGTGAAGGGAAAACTTAATGCTACAGCATACAATGACATTCTAGACGATTCTGTGCTTCTAACTTTGTTCCAACAGTTTGGGGAAGGCCCTTTCCTGTTTCAGCATGACAATACCCCTGTGCGCAACGTGAGGTCCATACAGAAATGGTGTGGAATAATTTGACTGGCCTGCACAGAGATCGGTGTAGAAAAGATCAGTGTGGAAGAATTTGACTGTCCTGCACAGATCCCTGACCTTAACCCCATCGAACACCTTTGGGATGAATTGGAACACCGACTGTGGGCCAGGCCTAATCGCCCAACATCAGTGCTCGACCTCACTAATGCTCTTGTGGCTGAATGGAAGCAAGTCCCCGCAGAAATGTTCCAACATCTAGTGGAAAGTCTTCCCAAAAGAGTGGAGTCTGTCATAGCAGCAAAGGGGGGACCAACTCCATATTAATGCCAATGATTTTGGAATGTTCGACTAGCAGGTGTTCACATACTTTTGGCCACATAGTGTATCATACGAAATGAGTGATGGACATCCACAAATTAAGACATACCATACTAAAAGTAACATATCATGCTAAACGAAAGGCTCAGGTTGACTGGCCACACCAGAGCACACATAATTGGCTGTGATGCGGGGAAATCACCAACCAAAAGTAGGGTACCATGTTATGCAAGAGGTCTTTGAAGGTGTATGGATTCTGGATTCTCTGTATGGAATCTGGATTTCATGGTGGTGCATGACACAAAGTTGAGTAGCCTATAGAATAGCCTATTCACTCATTCATCCAAGTTCATTATTCTGATATTACACCATGCATTAATGAATACTTGTTTCTGATTGGCTTGAAGGACATTCTAGAGGGTGCATTATTTAAGCAATAAGACCTGAGAGTGTGTGGTATATGGCCAAAGTACCACGGCTAAGGACTGTTCATATGCAGGACGCAATGTGGAGTGCCTGGACACAGCCCTTAGCCGTGGTATATAGGCAATATACCACAAACCCCTGAGGTGCCTTATTGCTATTATAAACTGGTTAACAACGTAATTAGAGCAGTAAAAATAAGTTTAGTCATACCCATGATATATGGTCTAATATACCATGGCTGTCACCCAATCAGCATGCAGGGCTTGAACAACACAGTTTGTAATTAATATTGGCTATATACCACACCCCCTAACGCATGGGATATCAGCAATGCCAATTCAATGGCTATAGTTCATTCTTACATGTTCTATGTTTGAGCTCCTTTTGAAAGCAGAAGAAAACATTATTGGCATTGTTGAGTCAGATTTTCATAATAGCAAGCTAGGACTGATGGTTTGGTTAGCTAAAATAGCAAGTCTGTTTGTTTGGTTAGCAAGGCAACTACTGTAGCTATCTAGTAAACTTGCTAGCTACTTCAGTGGATGTTGAACACATTTCTACCTATAAATTAACAAATTTCTAGTGGCAAATGTGTTAAATTATAGCCATAGTATAAAAGGGATAATCAACGGTGCTCTATGCGTTCTCTGGAAAATAATGCAACTCTGTGGAAGGTCAGTTCCACTTGTGGAACACACGTTTAACATCGTTCATTAATTTCCGTAGAACCCATAGCCCCTCATTGATTACCCCTTGATTAATAAGAACTCTCTGTATTAAAACTTAAAGGGCAATAATAAGAAGCATACAGTAGGCTACATGACATTATAACAAAACACCCTATAGGCCCCTAAATATGCATCACGCTGGGCAAAAACTGTTTGAATCAACATTGTTTACACTTCATTTGAAACCAAAACGTTTAATGTGATGACGTTGAATCAAATGGGAAAATGATTGGATTTGAAGAAAGTCAGAAAGGTACGGGAATTTCACCTAACTTTTATCCTAAATCCGATGATGTGATGATATTTTTTGTTGATTTTACGTTGAATTCACATAAGTTGACAACTCAACCAAAACTAGACGTTGAAATGATATAGACCTATGTGCCCAGTGGGATCTTACTTTATTAATGTTAAATTGATTTTGTTAAATTTTTTAGCATGTTAGCATAGGAAACGGAAAAGTTAACAATTCTCTTGCATAAAAAAACCCTCATGGTTATTGTTCAATGTATTTAATCCATGGGATGAAACCGGTTATCCAGTGAAATCCAACATCAAATAAATAACTAGTGTGCGATACAACAACAAAAGGCGCTCAGATTAATTCTTAACCCTAGGATGCATAGTAAACATGATTCCCCAAGAATGCATATGCTGGGTCAAAATGACCCGATAATGTAATATCTGTGTTTTTATTTATATGGGTCTAAAATATTATCAATTTTATGTAATATAATTATTTTGAGTGATGATTTGGAACTTTCAATAATTGTTTTATTTTTTTAAATGTTTTTAGTAGCTCTTCAACAGTTTGATACACATTTCAATGATAACATATTATGAAAATTCATAACGGCTATTGAATAGATTAGCATATGTTTCTTACAATCAATATTACAATCAAATTTTCACATTCAACCTTTTAGTGTGAAGAACTAAATAAAACCACCTTAAGCATGTTTTATATTTAAAAACATTATTTGAAAATTCATCACCAATTTAAACGACAATGCTAACAATTGTGAATTTTGTGAATTTAGAAAGCATGAACACTAAAAGGAAAAAAAGTGTGCGTGTGTGTGATGCTTACTTATGCTGTTTGTTACAAACCACAAGCCTGTGACTGTGCTCTTTGCAGACGGGTGTGTTGCACTGAGAAACACCAGCAGCTGACTTTTCTATCCTTTACGATTTGGCAGAGCTGGCACCTCTTCTTCTTCTGGCCCTGGCTGCTCTGAGTGGTGGTGGCATGGCTCTCTTTCATCACCTCACATCTTTCCATTGCCTCAGTTCTTCTGTGGACATGGGAGAACCTTCCAGAAGGACAACCATCTCTGCAGCACTCCAACAATCCGGCCTTTATGGTAGAGTGGCCAGACAGAAGCCACTCATCAGTAAAATGCTCGACAGCCCGCTTGGAGTTTGCCAAAAAGGCACCTAAAGGACTCTCAGACCATGAGAAACAAGAATATCTGGTCTGATGAAACCAAGATTTAACTCTTTGGACGGAATGCCAAGCGTCACGTCTGGAGGAAAGATGCTCATCCACTGTGACTCAGTCGCTAGGGATGAACCTTCCTCTACAGTTTGCAAGGAAAAGGTCCGACACATACCGGAAGGCTGCCAGGTAATCCATTGCCTCTTTTCTCCATGCCGGTGAGGAGAGTTAAACCAATAAAGGCCTTTAGTTCCTCTTTGATGACCTCTCTCCACTCTTTCCCTTTTGCTGTCGCTGTTCTCCGTCCTTCTAAATTTGTACACTTTAGGAGCTCCTCAATGATGTTGTCTCTAATGAACAGCTCCCATGCATCTTTGCATGACACAACTGTAGACCCCAGCACAGGCCCTGGGCAGCTCCTCAGGATGTTATGGCTTCTGGTCCTGCCTTTAGTGGGGGGATGTTCACTCCAGTAAGAATCTTTTTTTCTCAGTCTATTTGACTGGTTTTCAATCTCCTCCTTAGAGGAGTCCTCCCCATCTGTAGAATCATCTAGGACAGCTGGACTACCAGGTATATCCACAACTCCAACTTGACCCACAGGCACATAGTCTGTCATCTGAATTGGATACCTCAGATTCTGAGTCAGAGTCACCAATGGCTTCCTCATCTGTAAAACCATGTTGGTTGTATATCTGGCAAAATTCTTACAAGCCTCCTTATGAAACTCCTTTTACTCAATGAGTTAAAAAGGAGAAATGAAAACGGTGATTAATGAACATTAAAAACAAGATATTTATAACATTGATTTTATTGTTGTTGCAAAAAGAAAGGTCAGTTTGATGAGTGCAATGCAGTGAATTCCATAAGAAATACATACGGGTCGTATTTGACCCACATATGAAAACTTATACTTATGTAGTGATTCAAAAACTATTTTTACAAAAACAATAAGTAATAAAATAACAAAACTAGGATGAACATTAAATACACATTATTTAAGGAATTCACGGAATATTAGATGATGACATTTTTGGGGGGGATCAATACAGCAAACAAAACATTAGGCCGGGTCATTAACCCATCCTAGGGTTAAGATAAAATCTGTAGACCTACAGTACCAGTCAAAAGTCTGGACACACCTACTCATTCAAGGGCTTTTCAGAATGTTTTACTATTTACATTGTAGAATAATAATGAAATAACACATATGGAATCATGTATTAAGCAAAAATGTCTTAAGCAAATCAACATATATTTTATATTTGAGATTCTTCAAAGTAGCCACCCTTTGCCTTAATGACAGCTTTGCAAACTCTTGGCATTCTCTCAACCAGCTTCATGAGGTAGTCACTTGGAATGCATTCAAATGAACAGGTGTGTTGTGTGTTGTTTTGTGACAAGGTAGGGGTGGTATACAGAAGATAGCCCTATTTGTTAAAAGACTAAGTCCATATTATGGCAAGAACAGCTCAAATAAGCAAAGAGAGACGTCAGTCCATCATTACTTTTAGACATGAAGGTCAGTCAAACCGTCGCAAAAATGGCAAAAACCATCAAGAGCTATGATGAAACTGGCTCTCATGAGGACCGCCACAGGAAAGGAAGACCCAGAGTTACCTCTGCTACAGAGGATACGTTCATTAGAGTTACCAGCCTCAGAAAGTGCAGCCCAAATAAATTCTTCACAGAGTTCAAGTAACAGACACATCTCAACTGTTCAGAGGAGACTGCGTGAATCAGGCCTTCATGGTTGAATTGCTGCAAAGAAACCACTACTAATGGACCCCAATAAGAAGAAGAGACTTGCTTGGGCCAAGAAACACGAGCAATGACATTAGACTGGTGGAAATCTGTCCTTTGTTCTGATGAGTCCAAATCTGAGATTTTTGGTTCCAACTGCCGTGTCTTTGTGAGCTGCAGAGTAGGTGAATGGATGTGTAGCTCCCACCGTGAAGCACGGAGGAGGAGGTGTGATGGTGTGGGGATGCTTTGCTGGTGACACTGTCAGTGATTTATTTAGAATTCAAGGCACACATAACCAGCATGGCTACCACAGCATTTTACAGCGATACGCCATCCCATCTGGTTTGAGCTTTCAACAGGACAATGACCCAACACACTTCCAGGCTGTGTAAGGGCTATTTGACCAAGAAGTAGTGTGATGGAGTGCTGCATCAGATGACCTGGCCTCCCCAGAGTAAAGGAAAAGCAGCCAGCAAGTGCTCAGTATATGTGGGAACTCCTTCAAGACTGTTGGAAAAGCATTCCAAGTGAAGCTGGTTGATAGAATGCCAAGAGTGTGCAAAGCTGTCATAAAGGCAAAGGGTGGCTACTTTGAAGAATCTCAAATATAAAATATATGTAGATTGGTTTAACACTTTTTTGGTTACTACATGATTCCATATGTGTTATTTCATAGTTGTGTTGTCTTCACTATTATTCAACAATATAGAAAAAAGTAAACATAAAGAAAAACCCTTGAATAAGTAGGTGTGTCAAAACGTTTGAATGGTAATGTATTTCAAATTTAATAGAATATGATTGTGATTTATTGAAATATATAGGCTGTCCAAATACACATGAAATAAATATAGGCCCTATAAGCCCCCCCCCCCCCCCTCCACACACACACCCCACTCCGCTTTGTCTATCATTCGGAGAGATCTCCTCGGGTAAATGATGCATTCGATGCATTGGATGTGTTTGTTGTGCGAGTTTGAAAAGGCGGTGATAATCTGGGAGAGGGAGATAAGAAATGCCATTTATTCCGCGGTACTTTCGAGCCTATTTCCCGGGCCGATCAGCCCCATTCTCCTGACACCTCCAGTAGCTTGCTGATAACGATTAGGCTATTTATTATCTTCACAAGGAACAAAGATTAGCTAGCTCCTATGAAAAATTACCCCGGGATGGGTTATAATCAAAAGAAGGAGGACCCAACGAGCATATTTACACACACACACACACCAGCCTTGAAATCTCATGCAGTTTCTTCTTCCTATTAAACAAACATTGCCTGTCGCTCACAATATATTGCACAATGCGTGTCTCCTATCCGCTGCATGGGACAAACTGATGGGGGCAAAACAGATATCTTGGATTTATTTGAATTGGATTATGACCAGGCATAATAATAATAATAATAATAATTATTATTATTATAATAATAATAATAATAATAATTATTATTATTATTATTATTATTATTATCATCATCATCATCATCATCATCATCATCAGCAGCATCATCATCATCATCATCATCATCATCATCATAACATAATCATAATCATAATATAATTGCGCCACCCTTTGAATAACAATTTTAGTGTTGTTTTTACTGCGTTAATTATTACATCTCCCTCTTTCTTCTCTTTTTGTTAGTTTGAATGGAATTACTCCTGTCACTGTGGCAAAAGGCAGTGTTTGTGTGTGCGCCTGTGTGTGATAAGGAGAGAGAGAGAGAATTGAATTGAGAGACAGAAAGAGAGTGAGAGTGAGAGAGAGAGAGAGAGAGAGAGAGAGAGAGAGAGAGAGAGAGAGAGAGAGAGAGAGAGAGAGAGAGAGAGAGAGAGAGAGAGAGAGAGAGAGAGAGAGAGAGAAAGGGGTGTGTGGCGAGATTAATTAAAAAAGTGAGTTGGAAGTGGATGTTCGCCACTGATAAGGTATTATCGAATGCGCATCAAGAGCGCTCCCTTTCTGCCCACCACAACAGATCAAAAGTGCTCTCGCTAAACGCCAATCGCAGCCAACATTGATAGCTCCACATTATCATGCTGATTAGTTTAATATTTGGCACACTTAAATATGTTGGCTGGGTATTGTATCCAAGATTTCACTGCGCACAATGCTGTCACTTGGTCATGCACGATTTCATTTGTGACATTGAGGTTCTCTTCTCTCCTGTCTTTTAAACGTTGTTATTTTGGGAGCTGTGATGGCAGTACCTGATAAGGCCCAACCGAAATATTTCACCGTCTTTCGTTCTAACAAGATTGCCTGCGTTCAGTCCTATTGTGATTAAGTCGACCAAGTGCCATGGACCTCAGGCTTCCAGACTCCACATCATTGACATCCTAACCTAAAAAATGTCTGACATTTGTAAATTGAGTAAGACTAACCCAACCTGATACAAAAAAAACACCCGAGAAGGAACAACCTTAGCTTTTAATAATTGTTAAATATATGTTGATTATTGAGAATAATGCTCCAAAACATAGCCTAACAATAATGTTCCTTTAATGAAAATATGCCTAGGCCATCATTATTGTCAATGTAAATTGAGATTATCACATGTATCATTAGGATATTCAACATTATAATCCCTCCACATAATAGTAATAATAATAATCGTTATTATTAGCCAATTGTTCAGATAATCATGCGAACAAGTACGCTAAATGTTCTGTCGTGCTCTAGCGGATATGAGCCTCTTTGAAAGATGAACCGCTGAAATGGGCTTGCTTTGGTTTTAAATGAAAGTCAAGACACACGGCCCGCTGACTGGGCCAGTGCACAAAAGAAGCAGCACAATGCCACACGCTTGTACATATATTGTAATGATGCATATGAAGACGAAAGGACAGCGGTGTCATTATTCTCATAAATACACAACTGGCACAATGTACCCAGCTTGCGAGAGATAGCTGCCACATAGCAACAGAGAACCGTGGCAACGTTCTCTCTCTCTCGCTTTCTCTCGAGAAGGCGGTTCAGAATGACGGAGTAGCCACGCTTCTAAACAATCGTTTTTATTGTACAGCGATACCACACACAAATGTCTTGCACACAGGCAATACATTTTTAAGGGGTGATGGTGAGAAGCTAAATTCTGATGAGGAGCACAAGTAAGAGAAATTAAGAAAGACATATACCACAGGTAACATTGCCAATGGTTATTAGGCTAGGCTATATCCCTGTGATAATTTAACAAAATATCAACATTCTCAATAGCATGCAGCTCACATCCAACCACAAGACGAAGGTCAATGAGTCGCCCTTTATGCAATTGGGAGCAGTCACCTTTTCTCCCAGTAGATTTGTATTGTCGTATTCCCTTATTCTGGAACTTGTGCATTTAATTCCGTAAACGTTTTGGTTTGTCATTTTTGTTTTTGTATTTGTTAGCATTTGAACCCGGGTAAAGTTGGGCATGAGACACTGTAACTGCGCACTCAAGCACCTGCCCGGCTGCGGCGCCACGAGCCCATGATCTCCTGAGGCAGCTTTGCAAGGGCTTAGTGTGTAGTAGGCTATTTGCCATAGGTCTATGTGAAGTGTAGGCTATGTGTGAAGGAGATGAATGGAGGAGTTAAGGGTGTATTTTATCATCACAATAGCCAATGAGGGGGAGTAACTTCAAAGAATGCCTAATCCTACATTTAAGCAAGGTCACCTGCATGACATGACTGTGCAGAATTTGTTAATTCAAAATGATGTCTCATCCATCCATATGCTAAAGTAAAATGAGGACATACATGAATCTAAATACTGTCAGGTCAGCGTTGGTCAGTCAAGTTTATGGTTATGATAGCCAATACATAGGCCTAGAGCTAATGGTCCCTCAAGCTGGCACCTGCTCACCTGACACCACAGTTTCATTGATCTGTCAAAATTGGCAATAAATGTAGCTTAGCAAATTATGTGGAACATTTCAAGCAGTGGAACATTTCAAGCAGAAAAACATTTATTTCCCAAATAATATCAGAATTCCCTCATAACCTTTCCAACGATCTGTCTTGAGTTTGTGTAGAGTTGTAGCTCAGATGGTATAGCATGGCGCTTGCAACGCCAGGGTTGTGTGTTCGATTCCCATGGGGGATCAGTACGCAAAAAGTATGAACATGTATGCACTAACTATAAATCCCTCTGGATAAGAGCGTCTGCTAACATGTAAATGTTGAACTATACAGAATATCGGTGCTTTCTCTGCCTGTTGTCCTTGCTTTTAGGCTCTTAAGTGTCTCGTTCGTGTAAAATATTACTTTCCACGAGCACCCGGGCTCGCTCTCTCACAACAGGGACTTTTGCAATCCGCCTCTCTATCTCTCACAGTGCAACTTGCTTTCCAGCTTCCCCCTGCATGTCACATACCTTGACCCGAAAGACAGACGGTAGGTGAAGTAGGGAGGGTGATATTTACATCCTATCTGGCGCATTGTAGGCTATTAGTTTCAAAATACCTGAAATTCAGCTTCTCGTCTGATTGAAAAGAGAGAGAGCATATTTCCGTTAAAGCAGGAACGACTTTCACTTATTGTTGAATTCTATTGAATAAAGGTTCAAAGGGCAGCCAAAGACGATAGTGACTGACAAAAGAGGATCCAATCCCCGCATTACATATACAGTCCGAACTGCATCTCCATTCTACAATTATCCTCAGCTCTCGTTGTGCATTGCTCTGAAAGGACAGTATAGTTGTGGATCACACCACAGAGTAGACCAGGCACAAAGTATTGTCAAGATGTTATATTTTTAAATGTTTTGAGAGCCTATTTAACTTATTTTCAAAGCATAGGCATATTCCTAGTTGTAGCCTATTGCATGTGGCATTTTTTTTATTCTAGCACACAGACATTTAAAAAAATGAAATTTAGAAATTGTGCTTTATTTTCACTGGACAGCTGCTAATAGGAATTACAGTAGCCTAGCGTTATCAAATGCATAGTAGGCCATTTCATTGAGAAATGGCGAGGATGGTTGTTATTGGATATAAGCTGCAAGAGCAGTTGAACTTAAGGATCATGGAGAGATCACATGTGCAGAATGCTCACCATTCCAATTAAGCATAGGCATATCATTATAGTAGCCTATTTGTAGCCTATCTATTCAGACAAGCAATAATAGATCATTTCTGAAAACTAGACTATTAATAATGATGATTGCTTTATAACAATAAAATAATGATGAACATAATAGTATAGTCTAGTAGGCTATAGTGTGTATGTGTATATAGGCTAGTCTATATTATAATAATCAAATAATAATAATAGCCTAACAATAGTTAATTTAGACTTTACCCAATTCAAAATAATTTGACACCACAAGCATCCCACGAGTCATCTGAAACGGTGCCGCCTTCCCATGGCTGGGCTAGAAACTGACTCTTCAATCCAGGCTAATTACCAATGACCAGGACCATCTCTTCGCAGAGCGAACTCATACCATGTCGCTCTATCCGCGGCGCGCCCCACATGGACAATGGGAGAGCGATGAAGCGCGGTGGGAACAAACAGGTTAGCAGCGCAAATCCATGTCGCGACATTTGCTAATTATCAGTGTGATTACTCCTGATCTGAATGCCTTTTTTGTTTCCCAAAGGTACCCAGCCCATCTTTACGAAGATCCTTTGCTATATATAGCACAGAGAACAGCGGAAGAAATAACTATTGTCTAGTAGCCTAGTGACAATGTCATCAAAATAGTAGGCCCTATGTCTCAGAACACACACACAAACTCTGATGACTATATCTCTGGCTATAGGCAAATCAACGTATTTTGTAATAACATTGTAATAACAGGTAGAGAGGGAACTGATGATACCACTTTGACCTCAATCCAATCAGGAATGATGTTCAGTGCATTAAACAGATATTTTTCAGCTATACTGTGCTCCCCCAGGCTGTGTCCACTCCATAGTCCATCAGACTGCGGTTCTCTGCTTTATTGATTGCGTTTCAAATTAGACCGAAAGTGTTCTCTGGGGTCAAATCAAATCCCTGGTCGGGCTAGTGTGACCAAATCTCGGCCTCGCTGTCTTCTGTCGCCACTGGATCTATGTAGACACATTTCTAAACCACATCAAAGGTCAAAAGACTGTACTTTATTAATTATTAATGCCACTATAGTGAATATCTATTGCAGTCCTCCCAATAGAGAGCGTCTTTGAATGTGTTCCTCGAGCTCATCCTTTGGGACGTAAGCAGATCTCGTGCTCCCCCGTCTCCCTACTTTAAGTATTATTAAAAGTACATTTCCTGATTATTATTTGTTTCTCCTCTAAAATGCAGTGACGTCAGGGAGTGGCGTCAGATAGGCGGCTAGTCCAGCTCCCTCGTCACAATATTCCCTGTCATTCATATTCACTCTCCCGCCTTGCTGTGCTATAGATTGTCCACACACACCTCTGGATTGTAGTCCGGACAAGCAGGGTCAGTCACTGAATTACTCACCGCTATCAAGTGTTTCTGCAGGACGCTAAGCGACCATGGAGTGGCGATAGGTAGCCTATTACAAATCTATTTAGAGGAGGTATGACACCATATTACATACCACCTGCAATGTGCCACCCCGACTCCAAAATCAAACAGTTTCTCAACAAACATGCATCATTCTCTCATGTGAGTACTCAGGTTTGATGGGTGCGACTACATTTTGGTAAAGCTTTACACGCGGCATAGCGAGGATACTCTTCTCTCATAGCCATCACAGACCGGTGGCGACACTGTGTCTTTGTGCCCGTGGCTGAGCTGCTGGGTTCTTTGGGGCCGTTTTTATTGTGACCACATAGCCTACAAAACAAACCCAATTTAGTGGCCCTCAATGGCTGTGGCCCTCTATGGCTGGTACTTACGCCCTGTGAGCTGCTGGCCCGCCAGTCAAAGGAGGCATTAAGATGTAAAGCAGCGTGTGATCGCCCCTGATTCACAAACAACAAACATGTTTATGACATTACTGATAATTGATAACAATTAGGCATGGCCTAAAGACAGACAGGCATCCATAGACGCCACACTGGCCTACACCACAGCGTCACTGTCAGAAAAGCTATCTAATTTGCGTAATTCATAGACTGAACAACATCAATAAAATGTACATTGGAGTAGCCCATACTATTTTAATTATTACGCACTTTTACGCATGTGATTAAAAAATCTGGCATATAGTTTTATTTAGCCTCAATACAAAAAAATATATACTAATGGTTAGCCTATTTATGGAAATCACTATTTTAAAATATAAAGAGATCATTACACTTGGCATCAACAAATACATTTCTCCCCTGGTTGAGAAAGCATTGGTGTGGGCGGTGACCCGAGGCTGCATCTTTAATAAGGTGACCCTGTTGATTAATACGTCGTCCTGGGATCAGTAAGGCCTACACTACAGGGCAATGGCTGTTTGCTCGCTGGTGCTTGGGCTGGAGAGGGTGAACGGTATGGAGATTCAGCAGAGGGAGTTGCCAGAATCGGCGAAGGCAGAATCCAATTGGATGTCGCGGTGTAAACGCTAAATCTAAGACCCTGCCCCTGCGCACATGACATGGAATTCACTGGCGCCAGTGCTGACAGTTAGTTCAGCTGCATGTTGCTAAAGCCCTATCCGTCTCCAACGGAGTTAACCCAGCCAATAACCCTGCACCAAAACCAAGGGAAACAGACCAAACATATTCTGCATAAGTTTAGTCAATACAGGAAAGGAACATACATTTGCTAACTGAAGGAACATTCTCTCAAAGGGGCTTAAAAACGAAATAACCAAACCTGAGACAGACAAGGTATTTGTATTAAATTATTTATGTTCCAAATTGTGTGTGGAAATATATGACTTCTTACTCTGTAAGAATGTTAACTGTTTTTTCTGAATGGGCTACTGACGATTATTAGTTTACTAGCTAGCCTATGACGCGTAGGCATGGGTTCAAATGTATAGCCTACTTATCTGCGCGCGTAACGGTGAGGATGGGTCGGTGATTTCAAGTTCCTCGGAATGGGAGTGGTTGGGGACGAGTGACTCGATGTCTTTATCTTATATTGCATCTTCACATGCATCACTTACAAAACGCACCTAAAAAGGAGCAGGCTCCCCGAGTTCTTCTCTTAGGACTGGACGGCCACACAGAGATAACCACACAACACCTTGTAAATACCTCTGAAATATTAACATCATATTTTTGGTTGTATTACAGTAAGGAGTGCAGTGTTAAACACGACTCGATGCCTGTTGAAGAAGGAGAGTGACAAGAGGAGCTCATCGGACTACGAGTGAGGACCGGCGTATTGGAGATTGACAAATTCTTAACAAATTAATGTTTTGTTTTCCACAATAGGAGGACATTTTTATCAGGCGAAGGAGACGCGTTTAATGAAAGATAAAGCGGAGAGAGGACGGTTCAGGAACACACTGTCCTCTCCCTAGACAGGCTCATCTTCTCTTTTCACCCTGTTTGCCCCACACGGAGAGACCCACATAGACATGGATGTAGGGGCTGATCCGCCTCGGTGGATGCACCACCATGCCGTGCTGAACGGCCAACACCCGGACTCACACCACCCTGGCCTTTCGCACAACTACATGGAGCCCAACGCACAACTTCTGCCCCCGGACGAGGTGGATGTTTTCTTTAACCATCTTGACTCGCAGGGAAACCCGTACTACCACAACACCGCTCATGCACGGGCCAGAGTGTCCTACAGCCAAGCTCACGGTAAGACCTCAAATTCACTTTGCTAAATTTCTTACATTTCAGGAAAAAGCAGGAATTATTGTGGGCCTATATTCATTGAATATTTTCGTCAAAATTGTCAGAGTGGATTGGAGCCTATTTTTCTCAAATCAATAAAACATTCTTAAAAGCTTCTTCTGCAAAAGAGGTCCTGCATGTTCCAATGCACTTACTAGACCATATATATGTATTTATCATTGACTATTAAAACAAACCACGATGACCAAACACGAGAACAAACATTTCTGGGATTATAATTTCTCTGTTTTTATCTGAATACCTGCGAACTGTGTATTTTGTGCACCTCACAAATCGAATAATACCTTTTACGCACAATGAGGAATTATTGTCACGCTACATCAACAGGTGAAGGACTGGTGTCCCAACTCCTATGAATCCTATGACATCACATCATCAACAGGGCAATGGGAGTTGTAATAGCCATATATTTAGTATGTTTGTGTAGGCCTATGTATTCCATCTAAAAACATATTGTTCTACTGTTACAGCTCGCCTTGCTGGGGGTCAGGTCTGCCGGCCACATCTCATCCATAGCCCGGGAATTTCATGGCTAGAGCCCGGAAAAGCAGCCCTCTCAGCGGCTCACCATCACAACGCATGGGCGGTCAGTCACTTCAGCAAGACCGGGCTGCATTCCTCAGGCTCCGGGGCTCCGGGTGGCCTATATCCCTGCAGCAACGCCAGCACGGCCTCCTCTTTAACGTCCGCATGCCATTCGAGTCCCCATCTCTACAGTTTCCCCCCTACCCCGCCGAAAGATGTCTCTCCAGACCCCGGGGCCGCCTCTCCCTTGTCCTCTACCCCGAGAATGGACGAGAAGGAGTCTATCAAGTACCAAATGGCCCTTTCTGACGGCATGAAGATGGAGGGTTCCAGTCCTCTCCGGAGCAGCCTGGCCTCAATGAGCGCCCAGACCCCCTCCACGCACCACCCCATACCGACCTACCCCACATACTCTCTCCCAGCAGCGCATGACTACGGGGGTAGTCTCTTCCGCCCTGGTAGCCTACTCGGAGGATCGTCCTCCAGCTTCACCCCGAAATGTAAAAGCAAAACTCGGTCGTGCTCAGGTGAGTCTCCTCTCATCTCGAATATTTGGAATATCAAATGTTTGTACTACATAATAAAATGATGATGACATAGCCTAATGATGATGACAGTACGTTATATATTATTATTGTTATTATTATTATTTTTACCATTATTATTATGACAGAACAAACCGAAATTATGTTATTGGACTAGGTTTATAGGCTAGGTATATTTAGGCTATGTTAGCGTTACCACAGGTTTGTTGTATCTAAACCCATAATTGAGTTAAAAACAAATAGCATATGTTAAAACAAGAATAATATGAAATATTTGTCCCATGTAATGTTTATATTAAGGAGAAAGTGTATCGAATTATTGCCACTGACAGCAAACTGGAACACCGTTTAAACTAAAAACAGATGCTAAGGCAATTTTTAGACCAAAGCTACTTATGTAGGTATAAATATATATAGCCTACAAAAATACATGTATAATAGCTAGCCTATAATTGTCTAGTTAAAAAAAGGTGAAATAAAAAATATATAATTAATATATTATTTTAAATAATAATGTATATATTAACGCTATGTTTATTGAACATGCATGGTAACATTTTCCCTAATATGCTGTTTTATAAGACTGGTCATTTGTGACAAATATTCTTAATGAAACGTCTTTGGCATTTTCAAAACCTCCAGTTTAATGTAATGTGATTTACTCGGTTAGCAAACTTTCCATTATCGTCCTTAGAAAAGGGTGACAATATAATTACAAATATCCTCGACGTGTGGTGTGCAGGGGATCATTTGGATGACGTTAAATCTTATCTGGGTACATGTTGTAGATACAAGAGGTGGTGTGAGGTTATGATATACAGTGTCCTCTGTCGATTTTGTCTTGCCTTATTTATGCAGCCACGTTTTTAAACATTAGGCTTACTCCTTATAGGCCTACGGTTTCCTCTTTATTAGTCAAATTGATCATTTCAAATCTGCATATTTTTTGAACCGGCCGTGATTGGGATTCCCATAGGGCGGCGTACAATTGGCCCAGCGTCGTCCGAGTTTGGTCGGTGTAGACCGTCATTGTAAATAAGAATGTGTTCTTAACTGACTTGTCTAGTTAAATAAAGGTTAAATAATATATATATATATATATATATATATATATATATATATATATATATATATAT
Organism: Thymallus thymallus; assembly: GCA_023634145.1. NCBI lineage: Eukaryota > Metazoa > Chordata > Actinopteri > Salmoniformes > Salmonidae > Thymallus > Thymallus thymallus. Next base: position 21,144,319 of record CM042410.1, on the reverse strand, counting down.
ATATATATATATATATATATTATTTAACCTTTATAATTATATTACATCTGTTGATATTTTATAAAAAATATATATATATATATATATTTTTTATAAAATATCAACAGATGTAATATAATTATAATGATAGGCTAAGTCTAATAATGAAGAAGCCCTGCTTATTGTAAACTGTGAAGAGAACTTTCCCAGTGTCCCAGGTCTGAATAATGTAGGGCCTAGGCTAATAATCTGCTTAGACCTATTTGGTTAGAAGGGACAGGTAAAGCATACTGCCACGCCTCGAGCACCGCACCGCACACACCCAAGACCTATCGTTTGGCTGAGCGCGGGCCGCTTTGGCCGTTTATTATCCTCTTTTGTAAACCGCGACTCAATTACGCCCGAGCTAGCTTGCCATTGAGAATGGCGAACTAGATACAGCCCCTGAGATGTGAAAAGAAGATCTGCTCGTGCATATAGCCAAAAACCTTAGTATTTACAATGAGCCATGTTTTTGTTACATAACACAGCATTGTCAATACTTACATTTGGCAACTGTAGGCTGAGCTGATTACCTTCAAGCAGCCCCCTATCTTATAAACGGTCTTCCTTATACTGAGCACCAGTATTAATTTGTTAGAGAAAGAAAGCACACACAAAATAATAAATTCACCTTATTTCATAAGTAGTCATCATGCAGGAATAGTCTGTCCTGTTTCTAGGAGCCTTTCTCTGTGGGGATGTCCAGTACTGGTGCTTGCAGGACTATAAAATACTATAAGTCCTTGATCATGCATACCTTAGAGGCACTTCCTGTTTCACTAACCCTAATCCAGTCCCCCTTCCTCTCTCTCCTCTTAGTCTCCCCCTTTTTCTCTCCCTCCTTCTTTGGCTGTCCATACTCAACATTATCTGGAGCCACCAACATAGGCAAAGGCCCACAAGCACGCTAGTATTACCTCTACTAATCTAGACTGACAATCTGATCCACGTTATAAGCAGCACAAACATGTAAAAATGGCTACCTTTCTTTGCACTGTGGTTAGGTTACTTTGAAGAAGGTCATCTTTCCTAGGAACTCCGATTTAAAGTGAGTCAGAGGAGGCTGAGTTGATGAGGCACACACACACACACACACACACACACACACACACACACACACACACACACACACACACACACACACACACACACGCACGCTCGCACACACATGCACACACACGCACACACAAGTGCAAACTTGAACTTTGTGAAAATTCTGTGCAACTTCTGCAGTATGTTTACTGTGAACACTGAGGCTGTAGCCTTTAAGTTACAGTTTTAACTGTGGCCAAGTAGGCTACTGTGGCTATTTGATCATAATGTAGGCCTACCAGTGGCCTACCATAAAAAACAATGGAGAAAAATGCATCCCATAACATTTTAACATGGAAATAGCTGTTCTATCATTCCGCCTACAGTATCAGAACATTATGTTGTTCAATGTAGGCCTACATTCCATGAGCCTTTTGAAAAAACACGCAGGGCTTAACATTAACCTGTTTATCCACTTGTCCTTCAGACAAGGAGGTAACTGAAAATGTTGTGTTGTTTGATGCAAGGAACCACTTTACAAAATAACATTCATTATTATTCCCATACCATTATTACAGAGAATCAGACAAATTATGCTATCCTCTGCCTATTGGCTACTAAGCTTATTCAAGACCACTCAGAATATGACACTGTCCCTTTAAGAATTACAAAAAGAAAAGCTCTTTACCTGACTTGCTTTTCAAAGATGGCTAGAAATCCACACATTTTGTGCTCTTGTAGGAAGCAACCCCCCCCCCCCCCATTGATATCTAGAAATTAGCTATAACTGATCTATTAACCAACTAACTAGCAAAGAATATAAACAAATGTGCACAGGTGGCTACATGCAGCTCTTGCTTCTACTCGTGACCACATTAATGCAGTTAACACAGTTTTTTGCATATAGGCCTACTGCAGCTCTCATTGGTTATGATGCATCGGTCTGTATAGAGTACTGTAGAGTACTGGCCTGAGTCGTGATTGTCAATGCAGTAGAATCCTACTCCAGTGCGCTCTGCCTACAAGAAAATGTCTTGCATAGTTTGTTTTGTTTCGGTACGTTACATTAGAAGTGGCTAATATTGCATTGATTCAAGCATTATTCCCACACTAGAGCGAAACGATTGAAGTTCATTCCTGTGCTTCTCTGCACGTGCTAATATTTCTTCTGCATGGCAGTCCACTTGCAGTTTAGTGGGAACATTGATTGCAATCACAGCAAAATGAACAGAAACTCAAGAGATACATTGTGGGTGTACGGGTGCCCCTGTCTGAAACATACCTGGGTCCCAGCTGACCTAAAAATGACAGGAAGAAAATGAACCAGCACAAACAGAACAAAGCCTGGCTGCAGCATTTTCATGTTGTTATTCCAAGAGTCTGCCGAGGGTTAAACTCTTTCTCTCGCACACAAACTTTAGACCAAAAACACTCAGCTTTCTCATATACATATGAATTCAAGAACAGAACTAGAACTTAGAAACTCAAAATTAATTCTCAAAACGTTTTCCATGCTTCGGTGCACCTAATATACAAATATGCAGTCATTACATACATCTTTTCTAAATTGTAAATTTCACTGCCACAGGTTGCAGAGTTTTTGTGTATAATAAATGTGCCAGAGTTGACAGGTTAATTTTATAAATGTCCCTGTGCTCTCCCTCCACCTGCATGCTGCTCAGAGGGGCGTGAGTGTGTCAACTGTGGAGCCACCTCTACCCCCCTGTGGCGAAGGGATGGTACGGGCCACTACCTGTGTAACGCCTGTGGCCTGTACCACAAGATGAACGGTCAAAACCGACCCCTTATCAAGCCCAAACGTAGACTGGTGAGTAGCACGGAACCACCACACACACACACACACACACACACACACACACACACACACACACACACACACACACACACACACACACACACAACACACACACAGAGCATAGAGTGGAGAGGCAAATAAGAGCACAAAGTGGGGGGAGACGGGCGAGGAGGGCCACAATTCCAGGAAAGTTATATTTTCCCAATCAGTTTCCGGGAATTGTGTTTCCCACTCACCCCTGTGCTCCTTTACACAGGCTGTTAGCGGAGTGCAGCTAACTGTGTTGTTTCTGCTATCATTATTGCTACTACTTCTGATACTGTCACTGATACCAGGGCCAGTGCAGGTCTTTCTATCATCCCTCACTATATAACTGTGGCTGTCTGCTGTGGAGGCTGTATGGGCGACTGGTGCACTGCACACCTTGTGTTATTCAGTCACTTTCTGCCCTTATACCAGTCGCACATGCTGTATTATTATTCTCTGTGAGTGAATACATGCTTGGCTGATGTCACATTGTGTACTTCTCATCAGGAACTAATTTCAACATCAATGTTGTGTTTTCCTCCGAGTTCAGCAACCAGGTCAGATCCAGACTAATATAGCCCAGTCAGACAGCAGTTTAATGGACTATGTAAATGTTGTAATTACTGAAAACAGTCATTTTAGACTTAATGTGCTGGTGACTATTTTTTCCCATTTGTTCTGGTTATAATGAAAAGCTATTCTTTAGATGTTACAGTACCTATAGCCCTAAGCTAACCAGACTTTAAAGCACTTGGTCTCAACAATAACACAAGCGCAATGAAGATGGCACATATATGCAATTCTGCGATGGAGGGAATTGATATGATGACCGAATGAGATGTAGAAACCAGAAGATAAAGATAAGAACAGAACATCAGTTGGGATTTAGATAATATTATATTACATGATGGCTAGTCGGATTTGCATCAAATACAAAAAGCAAAGAAAAATATTCTCCATGCATAAATGACAAAATAACTATTTATTTCCTGTGTTTCTAACATTTTGAATCGCCCACAGCTACTGTTCAAGGGCGTACACCTAATTGCATGTAGACTAATACATCAATAGTATAATAATAATAATAATAATAATAATAATAAGAAGAAGAAGAAGAAGAAGAAGAAGAAGAAGAAGAAGAAGAATGTAGAATAGCATATAATAATAACCATTAAAGTATTCCACAGAGCTATAATGTCACTAGGCGATCCATATATAAAGGAAACACCTATGACTAGGCTTATTTTCTGTAATTCATATTTGAAATGTGGATGTAGGGCTAATTAGGGTATGCCTATTCAAATGATTCACGAATTTGTTAATAATAGGATTATTCATATATTAATCGAGGCTATGGATACTAGTATTGAAACGCATTTATGGTTGAGACACAAATAAGTTATTTAGGCATAGGCGGTAGGCCTACAGTATTTCATGTCGACCCAGTCTGAAACTCACACAATCCTGTGAGCATCTTAATAAAAGAAGGGTCGAGAAAATATGCCAATGCTGGCTATACAGAGGCATCACCGACGAGACGATTTAGAAACCCATTTTTTGATTATTCTGAAACATGAACACTATAGTGACTTGAGCTGCTTTAGATTGTAAACAGCAACGCCAAAAGCGTACGCTATGAATCTTTGGGCCTTGAAAAATAATAGAAATCCAAAGGACATCCCTGGACTACAATCAATATAGCCGAAAACGTGCATGAAAGCATAATAACGTTGAATAATTTTCCATTTGGTCCTAATGTCTGAAAAATCCATTCGAATGTTTTCCATACGAGTCTGTGGCGGGTGAGTTTGTAGTTACTTTTCAGAGTGTTTTCAGTGCTCGCGCAGGGGCCTTTCAGTTGTTTCCTATATCCGGATATCTGCCGGTACCGATAAGGAAGCGCGGCCAGCGCATGTTTCCGTCCGTGGCACGCTAACTACACTTAATTTTCTATAGCAGTGGTCAAGCCGGTCAGTCCTCATATCATAGCATACAGTAAAGCGGATTGGCACAGTATTTCAGGCCCCCTTATGTGCACAGCAAAAAAGCGAGGGATATCGAGACGCAGGCAGGGCGCACGGGGAGGTGAAGTACATTTATATATGCCCTGCTGCCTGTCGGGCCAAGGTTAGGGCTCGAGCCTAGACTTATTTACTTGGAGATTTGTTTATATAGGGCCAAGTTTACACAAATTGGGGCGTATCCTACTTGATTTGGTATTTTTGCACTGATCTATGTTTTAGATGACCCGTAGGTGTGTAGGGCCATGCACTATTCTGACTGAGGGTTCAGATTACCATATTTTGCTTTAGGGGTATACTTGTAAATGTCTCATATTATTAAGTGTGAAGAAACCATCGGTAATAGCAAGGGATCTCACAGGCAGCCCGGACACTGGAGGGCCTATAGCCCTCCTCGCTACCTAATCTCCATTCAATAGCAATGCTTTGAATCTTAGAGGAAGACCTTTGATAGTCAGTGTTCGTCTGTGAAATGAAAACGATTTCTCATGCTGGGAGAAATCTGTAGCCTATATAGACAACTCATTACCTTCTTATATGATCTTTTCAGCATGAATTTTAAAGTAACTCATGATTTATTATAGGTTAATACTATCTAGCAGATAGTCATTTGGAGCGCACAGCGCTTTACACTGTTTGAGTGAAAGATAGATGCGTGCTGACAGCTGAAAATAACTTTTTTCCGATCATGGATAATTACAAAAAATAGTCCTGTCATTATCGTATTCGGAATATTATCCACATCTGTTAAGATACTCGTTTTGTCCGAGTACTTGGCACACTCCTTGTTATTAGAGACCAATTACTTCACACATTAACAATACAACTATTTGGTGTACTTGATAAATATTCTGTTGGGAATGTAAAGACCTGACACCTTTTTATTGCATACTTCATTATTTGATCGCATTGCAATAAACTATCAAACTGTCACGCAATATGAATAAATTACTTAAATTAAATGCAAATCTGTATCTATGATGAACAACTTTAATCGAAAACAGCATGGAATATTACATGTCCTCTCCGCTCCTGGCAGCCAATGTGCAAATACTATCTACACACTTTCCAGCATTAAAGTAATTCCCAACCTCTGCTTTCATGTGTTATGTGTCAGTGCAGTTGTGGTCTAATAAAGGCTTTCTTCATGTTTCCATACAGTCTGCAGCCAGACGAGCCGGCACCTGTTGTGCTAACTGTCAGACGACCACCACCACACTGTGGCGGCGCAACGGCAATGGAGACCCCGTGTGCAACGCCTGCGGCCTGTACTACAAGCTGCACAACGTAAGTCTTTCACTGCTAACCGCCTGGCCTGACCGACCGCCAATCCTACCCACACTCAGCCAGCCAGGTCAAGTATATAGGCAGGTTGCATTGATTAGAACGGGATAAGAAAGAGGGATAGGGAGGGAGGGAGGGAGGGCAGCAGAGCTTGGCCCCTCAGACACACTGGCCCCGTTGGTGTTTTCTTTCTTTGTGCTTTATTGTTTCCGTGGTAGGCGTCATCCCCTTGAGACTCACAATGGTGGGACTGTTATTCTGACAGACCAACTGGGTCTGTTCAAATTAGGCACAACTGTTGAATGTTGACCCCTGGTATATTGCCATGAATATGGCCCAGTGTTAGGGAATACGCTGTGTACAGTTTTTGTATGTTATTTTTATTGAAAAAAACATGTTAGAAAAATAGGCAAATGAGTGTATCTAGAGTTCTCAGTTAATATACGTTATATCTGCACATAGTCCATTAAGCTCAAACATATTGAGTTGATTAAAAACCCTTAACACCATCCCAACCCAGTCATTAATCTGTCACTCCAACCCTGTCTCCATATAGGTAAACCGGCCTTTGACCATGAAGAAGGAAGGCATCCAGACACGCAACCGCAAGATGTCCAACAAGTCCAAGAAGGGCAGGCGGGGCGGCGACGGTTACGAGGAACTGTCCAAGTGCATGCATGACAAGTCATCTCCTTTCAGCGCTGCCTCCCTGGCCGGACACATGACCCACATGGGCCACCTTCCACCCTTCAGCCATTCCGGACACATGTTGCCCACCCCCACACCGATACACCCCTCCTTCGGCCACCCCCACCACTCCAACATGGTCACCGCCATGGGCTGAGCTGGGGAGGACGGGGAGGCACAGGGGAAGTGAAGGTTGTTCAGTTTTCTAATGGGGTTTGAGGGTCTGATAGGCCTCTTGCTTGAGGATGTCCGTGTTGATTGTCTTGTTGGATTCATGGGTTCCACATTTCGCCACAATATTGTTTTGAACGTTCGTTTTAGGACTGATGCCCAGCTGAGCATTATACTCAATGGATCCTCATTGGGCGTTGATGAAGATTTAGTTTAAAGTGCATTACTGTGGCTTGAAAACACAATTACACTCTAAAGAAGGCATTTCTAAAGAAGGTAGGAAAACTTTTTGTCATCATTTTGATGTCACCAGATTGACTTTATATGCAGTATAACGCTAGCTAGCTAAGATTGAGGGGAGACCTCCAGATTTTAGCTAGCTAACGTTAGCATTGCTAGCTATTTTTGACAAACTTTGCTAGCTAATGACAACGTTGACATTTGTCTTAAGTAAATTTGATAACATGATGATGATGGCAAGGTCATTGTATTCCCAAGCCCCTATAGTGTAATTTAGACAAAAAAATAATTCTGTTCTACATTTGAGCATCAGATTGTTGATAACAATGGCAACGTGTGACGGAGGAACGGCGGCACAATCTATGAATAGAGAGGATGTAAAGGTTACAGGGGGTATATGGGGAACCAGGCAGCATCCACAGCATCCACTGATGGGTGGGGTACCTGCTTAGACCAAATATAGATTACACCTACACCCACTACACCGTCCCCTCCAACCTCTCCCCCGTCCTGCTGCAGTGGTACTCTACGTGCCGAGCAGGTCTCTAGTAACTGTGAATATTGTAAATGTGTGAGATACTGGGGTGGTGAAGACAGAGCAATTCCCTTCACACCGTTTAATAAATATATGCTGGATTTCTGCTCAATTACTTCTACTATTTTTAATAGACATTACAAAGAAACAAGTAAAGAAAAAAAAGTTTATAAAGCTTAATTTGAAACAGTTTATTATTATTGTTGTTATTATTGTTATTGTCATTCAGATAATTTATTTTATTTTTTCCTTTTTCTTTCACTTGGAACATTATGGATATTATTATCACTATGTCTATCGTTCTGAATATATTTTTTAGCTTAAGCGCCTTTTCTGAGCTGTTAAACATGACCCTCTTCATGAAAATAAAGAAATCAAGTTTAATTCTGACAACTGCTCCCTCTTTACATTATCCCCTGATAAATGAGAGGCCTGTGTGTTTAAAACCTTCAACAAGGAGACAGAGAGCGATACACAGAGCAGAGAAATAGATTGAATAAAACAGATACCCTTGCCATTTCAGCTGCCATATTGGATACGTCATACAGAAACTGACCCTATTGTTGGAATAATAAGCTAATTTACATGTTAATTAATTATATTTCTATGTTTGGGACAGCCTTATTGACCTCTGTCCTATTCAATGTTACCTAGGCCTTTCCTGTTTTTTCACCGTTGCCATGGGGAGAGAGTCCCTCTCTGTTTCTCTGTGGTGTGTGTCTCTGTGTCACAGCACAGCTTTGATTTGCTGCCACTCTACCTTGCAGATAGAAAACCAATCACCTGCTCGCTATTAACTATTCAAAACAATTTATAATCTGACAATCTGGATGCCATTACATACTGATGATAATAAAGAAACCTTGTAAACATGAATGAGACTTCTATGAGACTTATTTTCCCCATGAGAAATTCAGGAATCAACACATGCACACACGCACGCACACACACGCACACACATGCACGCACACACGCGCACACGCGCACACACGCACACACACCTTATACTGTAGCATACACTGTGAATTGGAATGAGTGAGGAACTATAACACTAGCAAAGTGCCACTGCAGTATGGGATATACAGTGGGGAGAACAAGTATTTGATACACTGCCGAGTTTGCAGGTTTTCCTACTTACAAAGCATGTAGAGGTCTGTAATTTTTTTATCATATGTACTCTTCAATTGTGAGAGACGGAATCTAAAACAAAAATCCAGAAAATCATATTGTATGATTTTTAAATAATTAATTTGCATTTTATAGCATGACATAAGTATTTGATCACCTACCAACCAGTAAGAATTCCGGCTCTCACAGACCTGTTAGTTTTTCTTTAAGAAGCCCTCCTGTTCTCCACTCATTACCTGTATTAACTGCACCTGTTTGAACTCGTTACCTGTATAAAAGACACCTGTCCACACACTCAATCAAACAGACTCCAACCTCTCCACAATGGCCAAGACCAGAGAGCTGTGTAAGGATATCAGGGATAAAATTGTAGACCTGCACAAGGCTGGGATGGGCTACAGGACAATAGGCAAGCAGCTTGGTGAAAAGGCAACAACTGTTGGCGCAATTATTAGAAAATGGAAGAAGTTCAAGATGACGGTCAATCTCCCTCGGTCTGGGGCACCATGCAAGATCTCACCTCGTGGGGCATCAATGATCATGAGGAAGGTGAGGGATCAACCCAGAACTACACGGCAGGACCTGGTCAATGGCCTGAAGAGAGCTGGGACCACAGTCTCAAAGAAAACCATTAGTAACACACTACGCTGTCATGGATTAAAATCCTGCAGCGCACGCAAGGTCCCCCTGCTCAAGTCAGCGCATGTCCAGGCCCGTCTGAAGTTTGCCAATGACCATCTGGATGATCCAGAGGAGGAATGGGAGAAGGTCATGTGGTCTGATGAGACAAAAATAGAGCTTTTTGGTCTAAACTCCACTCGCCGTGTTTGGAGGAAGAAGAAGGATGAGTACAACCCCAAGAACACCATCCCAACCGTGAAGCATGGAGGTGGAAACATCATTCTTTGGGGATGCTTTTCTGCAAAGGGGACAGGACGACTGCACCGTATTGAGGGGAGGATGGATGGGGCCATGTACCGCGAGATCTTGGCCAACAACCTCCTTCCCTCAGTAAGAGCATTGAAGATGGGTCGTGGCTGGGTCTTCCAGCATGACAACGACCCGAAACACACAGCCAGGGCAACTAAGGAGTGGCTCCGTAAGACGCATCTTAAGGTCCTGGAGTGGCCTAGCCAGTCTCCAGACCTGAACCCAATAGAAAATCTTTGGAGGGAGCTGAAAGTCCGTATTGCCCAGCGACAGCCCCGAAACCTGAAGAATCTGGAGAAGGTCTATATGGAGGAGTGGGCCAAAATCGCTGCTGCAGTGTGTGCAAACCTGGTCAAGAACTACAGGAAATGTATGATCTCTGTAATTGCAAACAAAGGTTTCAGTACCAAATATTAAGTTCTGCTTTTCTGATGTATCAAATACTTATGTCATGCAATAAAATGCAAATTAATTACTTAAAAATCATACAATGTGATTTTCTGGATTTTTGTTTTAGATTCCGTCTCTCACAGTTGAAGAGTACCTATGATAAAAATTACAGACTTCTACATGCTTTGTAAGTAGGAAAACCTGCAAAATCGGCAGTGTATCAAATACTTGTTCTCCCCACTGTATAAACACAACACAAAACAATTTAAACGATTTGATCAGGCTGTTGATTGTGGCCTGTGGAATGTTGTCCCACACAATTAATGGAAACTAAAAATGTCCCACTTCTTCCATGGCCTGCATACTCACCAGACATGTCACCCATTGAGCATGTTTGGTATGCTCTGGTTTGACGTGTACGACAGCGTGTTTCATTTTCCGCCCTCATCCATGGATTTCACATGACTAGGAATACAGATATGCATCTGTTGGTCACAGATGCCTACAAAAAAAGGTAGGGGCGTGGGTCAGAAAACCAGTCAGTATCTGGTGTGACCACCATTTGCCTCATGCAGCGCGACACATCTCCTTCACATAGAGTTGATCTGGCTGTTGATTGTGGCCTGTGGAATGTTGTCCCACACAATTCATGGAAACTGAAAATGTTGTGTACGACAGTAACTGGATATTGGCGGGAACTGAAACACGCTGTCGTACACGTCAATCCAGAGCATCCCAAACATGCTCAATGGTTGACATGTCTGGTGAGTATGCAGGCCATGGAAGAAGTGGGACATTTTCAGTTTCCATTAATTGTGTACAGATCCTTGCAACATGGGGCTGTGCATTATCATGCTGAAACATGAGGTGATGGTGGCAGATGAATGGCACGACAATGGGCCTCAGGATCTCGTCACGGTATCTCTGTGCATTCAAATTGCCATCGATAAAATGCAATTGTATGCTTGCTCACACCCTAACCCCACCGCCAACATGGGGCACTCTATTCCCAACGTTGACATCTGCAAACCGTTCGCCCACACAATGCCTTACACGTGGTCTGTGGTTGTGAGGCCGGTTGGACGTACTATCAAATGATCTAAAACTAAAATTGGAGGAGGCTTATGGTAGAGAAATTAACATTAAATTCTCTAGCAACAGCTCTAGTGGACATTCCTGCAGTCAGCATGCCAATTGCACGCTCCCTCAACATCTGTGACGTGTTGTGACAGAACTTCACATTTTAGAGTGTCTTTTTATTGTCCCCAGCATGAGGTGCACCTGTGTAATGATCATGCTGTTTAATCAGCTTCTTGATTTGCCACAACTGTCAAGTGGATGGATTATCTTGGCAAAGGAGAAATGCTCACTAACAGGGATATAAACAAATTTGCGAACACAATTTGAGAGAAATAAGCTTTTTGTGCGTATGTAACATTTCTGGGATCTTTTATTTCAGCTCACGAAACATAGGACCAAAACTTTACATGTTGCGTTTATATTTTGGTTCAGTGTACATACTCATTTTCTCTCACATCTCTTTACACTTTGCATTTATATCAACATGTATATTAGTGCCATAAGATCGGATGTGAAAAATCTGGGCAAATCCAAAGACCAAACATGAGACAGAAGACCTATCGCTGATCTCCTTCTGCATGGATAGATGTATGCAACGTGTCTTAGCATATGATGCACCCAAAGAGCTTTCTCACGTAATGAATACCTGCCTGAGATTTCTCACCTAAAAGAGGCATATTTCTTAGAGAATACTTTGTCCTGATCCTCAGTGGATCATAGTCAAAGCCTACATTAGTGCTACCTTAACCCTCCCGGCAACAAATTATATCCATTCTCTAATTGACTTGCTGTGCTCCAAACATTTGGGACACGCAATGTTGACAGAATCAGAGAAGTTTGAACCACATGTTACATCTGCACTGTTTCTCAACCGACAGCATCTGTTTAGTGAAAATACTCACTAAACTCATTGTGTAATAAGGCTCCTCTCTCCTCAGACAGTACCATGACGCCATCTTGGCCCTGTTCCTGGGAGCCATGTTGGTTCAGCCTTGCAGTTGACACACTGAAACAGAATGAAAGTGTGTCAGTGAGGATGAGGATCCTTATGAAAGCCACATGGGCCACAGACGGATGGGCTACAGGACAGGGGTCTCAGACAGAACACCACAGGGGTCAACCTGAGTGCGAGCCCCTGAATCACCCTGCCTCCCTCCCTCCCCTCCCAACCTCCTTGACCTCTCACCTTGGAAGAACTTACACTGTCACTTTGCCAGACCCTCCCGCTCTCCACACACAGGCAGATTTTCTGATCATTTTAAAATGTCACGACTCCTCTACAAAATATGAAGCAGCAAAACAGACACCTCCAACATAAAGAAGGAGAGATGAAAAGCAGAGTGATAAAGGAAGAGTCGACTGACAGGGTGAATCCCTGGGAGGGCCAGAGAGGGGAGGGGGATTGAGAGACAAGAGGAGCGGGTGGGCCTCCTAAATAAGTGGCCTTAGAGGTTTACAGGACCTCCTCCCCTCCACTCCCCTACATACCTCCTCCTCCATTTGTTTTTCCACCAAACTCAATTAATGGAATCGAAAGCCGGGCCAGTCTGGACTTCAGAGGGACCAGTTAAAGGAGAGATGAAGATAAAGAAGATGAAAGAGGAAGCAGCTTGGTTCAGTTCAGCCCATGGTCCATTTTGGTGGGTTGGGGTTGGTGGGGGGTGTCCACTTAGAGATGCCAACATTTGACAAAACAAAAGAAGTAAAAGAGAAGGAGCATCAAAGAGCATCCACAGAACTACAGACAAACAACAGACAATAACTCATAGTGAATGAGTGTTCCCAAGCTGTATGTTTTCCATTTTGCGGCAGGGAGCCTATCGGTTAAAGCGTTGAGCCAGTAACCGAAAGGTCGCTGGTTTGAATACCCGAGCCGACAAGGTGAACCTGTTAATGTGTCCTTGAGCAAGGCACTTAACCCTAATTTGCTCCAGCGGCTGACCCTCTAGGTAGGCCGTCATTGTAAATAAGTATGTGTTCTTAACTGACTTGCCTAGTTAAATAAAGGTTAAATAAAAATAAAATAGATTAGTATTCAGTGGGTACCCAGGCTTATGTACCATACTGGACGTAGAAAGGAGGAACAACCTCCACTGGTAAAACTAATGTTGAGTCATTAAATACACTAGAGGTTCCACTGTCCTGGCATCACCTGGTTGGCACAGCTATGGCACATGGGTAGGTCTGGGTGGTAAGCTATCTAAGGTCAGGATTAGGAAAGTGTAGTGTGTGACGTGTTACCTCCTATCATAGCTTTGTGTCCCAGTGACCCAATCTGGGACATTAACTATAGGGCCTCAGTAGGATATAGGTCTCTACTGGGATCCCACGTACAAAAACACCCAGGTCTCTACTGAAACAGGGATGATCATAGGGAGTCATCGTAGTGTATAGATGCCAACAGTCAGAAAAAATACAAATTCTGGGAGGCCATTATCATGTAAAGCTGCTCCTTTCATGGGGCATGCAGGTAGCTGTGTCTTCTCTCCATGTAGCATTACAGTCCCCAAACTGGAACAAAACAGGAAGAGAAAGACATAACAGGAAACACTTTTGGGGATTAATTATGACCAAATGGAGAATATCTGGCACACACACACACACACACACACACACACACACACACACACACACACACACACATACACACGTGCGCATACGCACACATACACTTATGCACACACTTACACACCTATTACACCCATATTTGTAGCACTGGTTATATAGTAGAAAGGCTGTGGTGGCAGAAGAAGAACTTGCTGACACAAGGTTCATACTCTCTGTGAAAAGTGGGATGCCCCCCCAACCACCAACCACCACCCAAGACTGCTCCCATTCAAGACCCTTTCTCCTCCTGTCTGAAGCAGACAAATGTATCCCTCTTGTCTCCATTCAATCAATCCTTTTTTTTTGCCCGTGGCGAGAGAGAGAGAGAGAGAAAGAGAGAGAGAGAGAGAGAGAGAGAAAGAGAGAGAGAGAGAGAGAGAGAGAGAGAGAGAGAGAGAGAGAGAGAGAGAAAGAGAGGGATGAGGAGAGCTGCTGTTCAGGAGGCAGGTCCATGCGCTAGGCTAATGCTAGCGCTGCATCGTCCTGTGTGTTTGAGGGCCTCTGGGACTGGGCCCCTGGGCCCCACTATCTTATGACATGACTGACAAAAGGCTGACGGCTTGGCTCCAAGGAAACATGAGAGTGGGGAATCTAGGGCGGAAGGGAGGGAGTGATACACAGAGGGAAGAAAGAAGAGGTACAGGTATGTTGCTGATGCTACATCGGCCCACAAACTCCACTGAGACATGCCAAGCTACTGATCACCGGTCTGAACACTCAGGCAGCACACAGGACTGATATACTATATACCTTGTGGTAAACACACAACATGGGGGGTCACATATTAATGGCCACCATTGGAAGGTCATGGTCCAAATCCAGGGTACAGCCAGCCCTTTGTCCTGGCGTTAGATCCAATGGTTCCACCAGAGGCCCTATCCCCCATCCTCTCACCCCAGCCAGGAGTACTGAATCTGGGCCAGAGCCATTGGGCCTGTTGGGGCTCGTCTATATCCTCCATGGCTCTGGGCAGACGGCAGGCGCCCACAGATAAGGCTGTCTCTTTGTTCACAGACGATGCCGCCTGTGTTGTGTCTGCACCTCCACCCTCCACCTGCCTACCCCCTGCCCTCCCTCTCGCCTCCATCTCCCCAATTTCTGCTGCCCTCCCTCTCACCTCCATCTCCCCAGTGTCGGCAGCTCCTCAGGGGCATCCACCCACAGCACTCTGGGACCGCCAGGAATGCTACTAGTGACTCAACGACAACACACACAGACTGTGCGTCTGTCTGTGCGCGCACATACACACACACACACACTTGAGCTGCTCTTTGATGCCCCACGTGCCAATCCGACCAAACTCCCTACACACTCTCCTCATCTCGCTCATTGTGCGTGTGTGAGGGGAGATTGGTGTGATAGCACCGATCTGACACTGATCCATGTGGCTATCTGAAGGCCTCTGTCTGCTGGCCTGTTGTTGTTGCATCTCGTCAGGGGATTTAGCCCGGTCCACTGAAATAAAACATGTTATCACTGCATCTGTCTATGGAGACTTCTCTCTCATTCTCCTTCTTTCCCTCACTCTCTCCCACTCTCTATCACTCTATCGCTTCATCTCTATAACACACCCAGCAGGCAACAAACCACTCAGCGTTACCACCGCAGAAATGTTTACCTAAGGCCTCTGTTTATTTGCATTCTATTCTGTTGGTGTTCTGTCATTCTGCAGTATTTTGTTAGGGTAATAGACTGGAAATCTTCAGAGCTAAACACATAGAAAGATGTGAAACATATTCACACTGAGTGCTTTTCTATGGGAGATCAGAGGAATCTGTTCTAGTACCACAGCTCACCTGACCTCTGTGCGACCTGCAGAGCAGAATACATCTCAGATGAGAGGGCCCACTGGCTAAGACAAAACAGAGGAGAGACAAAGAGAGAGATAGAGAGACAGATGGAGAAAGAGAGAGAGTGGGAGGGAGAGAGAGAGACATGGAGAAATAGAATGAGAAAGTGTGAGTGAGAGAGAGAGAGAGAGAGAGAGACAGACAGAGAGAGAGAGAGAGAAAGAGAGAGAGAGAGAAGGATTAATTCAATTCAATTCAATTCACTTTATTGGCATGACGCAACAATGTACATATTGCCAAAGTATCATACATAAAAAAAAAATGTGTGTATATATATATATATATATATATATATTTTGTTTTTATAATTACATCAGAGAACAAAATAACAACATAGGAAAAAAGGCATTAAATATGTCAGGCTCTGTCCCTCAACTTGTGGCAGGCAGCAACATAGCATGCTGCCAGCGCACAGCTGTCCATGTCTTCCCCCAAAAGGATTGGCAGCCTTTCTATTTCAGAGAGGTCCTCAAAGCCCCGGACTACTTGTTCGAATTTGGGGAAGTGACTCTCCCTGATAGTTTTATATTTTTTACATTTTGTCAGGAAATGCAGCTCTGTCTCTAATTCTGCTGTGGTGCAGTGGTTGCACAGCCTTTCCTCTACAGGGAGCCAGGTTTTCCTGTGCCTACCCTTCTCAATAGCAAGGCTGTGCTCACTGAGCCTGTACTTTGTCAAGGTTTTCCTGAGGTTTTGATCAGTCACCATGGTCAGATAGTTTGCCATGGTGTACTGTCGATTTAGGGCCAAATAGCACTGCATTTTGCTTTGTGCTTGTGTTTGTGTTTTCCAATAGGTAATGTAGTTTTGTTTTAGATGTTTTATAATTTGGTTATTTGTGATTGAAATTGGATTATATGAGTGCTGGGATAGTGGTATAGAGAGGCTGGCTGGCTGGATGTAATGTAGCAGTGCTGGCTGTGAAGTGCTATCGATGAGGAATCAGCACCAAACACAGCTAGGCCTTCCTTTCTGACTGTAGTGTGTGTCGCTGCTTAAATGTTGCAACTTATTTCAGCAGATTTTATCTCCCCCAAAAAGATCACAGCCCTCATACCCTGCTCTCTCTCTCTATGCACTGGAAATGACTGCAAGCCAAACTAATGATGACTCAAGTGCTGTGGTGGAAAAAATACCTTATTGTCATACTTGAGTAAAAGTATAGATACCCTAATAGAAAGTTACTCAAGTAAAAGTCTAAAAGTATTTGATTTTAAATATACTTAAGTATCAAAAGTAAAAGTATTAATCATTTCGAATTCCTTATATTAAGTAAAGCAGACAGCACCATTTTTTTGTTTTTTTAATTTACGGATAGCAGGGGCACACTCCAACACTCAGACATTATTTACAAAATATGCATTTGTGTTTAGTGAGTCAGAACATAGGCAGTAGGGATGACCACGTGTTTTCTTGATAAGTGCGTGAATTTCACAATTTTCCTGTTCTGCTAAGCATTCAAAATGTAACTATTACTTTGGTTGGTCAGGGAAAATGTATGGAGTAAAAAGTACAATATTTTACAAACATACACATTTACAAACATACACATTTTATAAACATACAAACATACACACTCACATATGTGTATGCCTGCAACGAACGCACACACACATGCACATACAAACACACGCACACACACACATATGACACGTATGACTGCACGCACACAAGCATGCACAAGCACACATGCAAACAAACAGGCATGAATGTGCACACATACGCATACACACAAACATGTATGCACACACGCACATAAACATGTAACGGTTTCCCAACACATTCCAAACTTGCTGTGTGAATGCATGGCCGTGTCCAAAATCTGGCTTGCCTACTACTTGAACTGCATACTGTGTACTAATCATAATTAGAGTTGCAAAGGGTCGGAAACTTTCCGGTAAATGTCCGGTATTTTTCAGGAAATTTTCCATGGGACGATAAGCCCTGGAATTTTGGGAAGTTTTGATTACAACACTGGGTGGGGTGAATATATTTTATATGACGTACATGATTTTTTGTTAACTAGTAAATAGTAGCCTACAGCAAAGTGTGTTTAAATCATTTCTAACTTGTTAACAATTTCTACTAGTTCGTTTTTGCTACCATATGGGTTTTAGCTTGCTTGAGCCTACTAACTGAAGTGTGTTATTTCACCTGTTTCCATACATGTTTCATTTTAAAACATTTATCTTACAAAGGAGTTGTTTAATCTAACTGCTTAACTATTTATCTGTACATGGAATTGTATTTGGTTTTTTTTACTCATTTTTTTCTAATCTTTACAGGAAAATGCCACGGGCACTATCTGATGTGTGGAGACATTTCACTGCAGCTAATGCAGAAGGAAAAGCTGTGTACATTTGCAAATACTGTGCCAAATCATATTTGAAGAATGCAACAAAGATGCAGAATCATCTGGCCAAGTGCATGAAGTTCCCTCAGTGCTCACAACAAGCAACCTCTGACAAAAGTCACTTCACTCCTATTCGAGGTGAAAATGATGAATCAGACACCATATCGATAGCAACAGCTCATGGTCCTCTTGGAATCAGAAGTTTTTTTGACTCAATGGAGGAACGTAGTCAGAGAAATGCTGATGAGTGTCTTGCTCGAGCTGTGTATGCAACTGGATCACCTCTGATGCTCACAGGCAATGTGTATTGAAAGAGATTTCTGAATGTTCTTCGCCCAGCATAAACCCCTCCAACCAGATATGCTTTATCTACTAATTTGCTGGATGCAGAGTTCAACAGAGTTCATGTGAAGGTCAAGCAAATCAAAGAGAAAGCAGACTGTATTGCAATTATCTCTGATGGGTCGTCAAACGTTTGTGGGCAAGGAATAATTAACTACGTAATCTCCACCCCTCAACCAGCATTCTACAAGAGCACAGACACAAGGGACAACAGACACACCAGTCACTACATTGCAGATGAGGTGAAGGCAGTCATCAATGACCTTGGACCACAGAAGGTATTTGCACTGGTGACAGACAATGCTGCGAACACAAAGGCTGCTTGATCTAAAGTGGAGGAGTCCTATCCTCACATCACACCCATTGGCTGTGCTGCTCATGCATTGAATCTGCTCCTCAAGAACATCATGGCACTGAAAACAATGGATACACTCTACAAGAGAGCCAAGGAAATGGTTAGGTATGTGAAGAGTCATCAAGTTATAGCAGCAATCTACCTCACCAAGCAAAGTGAGAAGAATAAGAGCATCACATTGAAGCTGCCCAGCAACACCCGTTGGGGTGGTGTTGTCATCATGTTTGACAGTCTCCTGGAGGGGAAGGAGTATCACAGTCTGTCGATATGGATAGCCCCATCAAGAGGATCCTCCTGGATTATGTATTTTGGGAGAGAGCGGTAAGCAGCCTGAAAATCCTGAAACCTATAGCAGTAGCCATTGCACAGATTGAGGAAGACAATGCCATCCTGTCTGATGTTCAGACTCTGCTTGCAGATGTAAGAGAATAAATCCGTACTGCCCAGCTCACTTTACTGTTGCTCCAAGCAGAGGAAACTGCAGTTCTGAAATACATCAAAAAGCGTGAACACTTCTGCCTGAAGCCCATACACGCCGCAGCGTACACGTTGGACCCCAAGTATGCTGGCAAGAGCATCCTGTCTGGTGCAGAGATCAACAAGGCCTATGGTGTCATCACTACCGTGTCTCGCCACCTTGGCCTGGATGAGGGCAAGGTTCTTGGCAGTCTGGCGAAATACACTTCCAAGCAAGGGCTTTGGGATGGAGATGCAATATGGCAGTCGTGCAAAAATATCTCATCAGCCACCTGGTGGAAGGGACTTTGTGGATCTGAGGCTTTTTCCCCTGTTGCCTCCATCATCCTCCAAATCCCACCAACATCAGCTGCCTCAGAGTGCAACTGGTCCTTGTTTGGGAACACACACACCCCAAAGCACGCAACAGGCTGACCAATACAAGGGTTGAAAAAGAGTCTGAGAGGTGGACATTGAGGAGGTCCAGGGAGAAGACATGGCTTTAGTTTCTAAACTACCTAAACTACCAAACAACCAAAGCTTTAGTTTCTAAACTATCATTTTACAGATGCATGTTGAAAATGTTTTTGGGAGATGCGATGGATCATTGGGGATCATTCAATATTCCCATTCTTTTGTTGTTCAGTGAAATCATGCCATGTGAAGAGTCAACTCATTTAATTAAAGTACAATTCGTAACTAAATTGTTTTTTAAATTTCTATTGGAAGGATTTAATCATTTGCAATTATGTCTACTTATATGTACAGTATGTTCCATGTTGCAGGATCTCTTTATGTCTGATACTCAAATGGCCAAATATCATCTACATTTTATGTGTCTCACATGTTGCTAATTTAAGCTGATTGCCATTCTGACGGCTGCTCCTCTTATCATCCTCCTCCATCTTGCTGCTCTTTCATTTCCTCTCCTCCTTATTGCTTTTCTTTTTAACATTTATGAGTTGTGCCACTTAAACCCTTCAACCACCTGGCTGGGTGCTAATGTCGCTTCTGACATCACACACACGCTGACCCCTTGTGACCTCCCATGGATCAACAGGGCGTTGTTCCCAGAGCCATCACTGTTATCATTAGTTACCATCTCTGTCGTTAGTTACAATATCGCTACAGGCAATAATATCACTAATAACAAGTATCTAACACTCACAGCCTCTGCTGCATGTAACCTTCCCCCACCCCCCCCCCCCCTACACACAGTCTGATAAGAGATGGAGAGCTTGTAAACTAAATGCAAATAGTCTACCACAGTAAGAGTCATAATACCCATAAAGCCTAGCAGTCAAAGCCTAGCAACACAGAAATGGTTCCAATAGTTTTTTCACCATTCATTTTATCCATTGTGAATTTTAGAAACACTTCGAATAAGGGCTGTGTTTCGTGTAGGCTTACCCTGGCATGACATTTTGATAACCGTGTAAATCTCTCTCGGACAAGGTGACTTTTATCAATATAGTTGCCTGTATTTTTCCACATTTTGTTACATTACAGCCTTAATCTAAACTTGATTAAATTGTTTTTTCCCTCATCAATCTACACACAATACCCAACAATGACAAAGCAAAAACTGTTTTTTATACATTTGTGCTAATGTATATAACACATTTACATAAGTATTCAGACCCTTTACTCAGTACTTTGTTGAAGCACCTTTGGCAGCGATTACAGCTGTGAGTATTCTTGGGTATGACACTACAAGCTTGGCACACCTGTATTTGGGGAGTTTCTCACATTCTTCTCTGCAGATCCTCTCAAGCTCTGTCATGTTGGATGGGGAGCGTCTCTCCACAGCTCCACAGAGATGTTCGATCAGGTTCAAGTCTGGGCTCTGGCTGGGCCACTCAAAGACATTTAGAGACTTGTCCCGAAGCCACTCCTTTGTTGTCTTGGCTGTGTGCTTAGGGTTATTGTCCTGTTGGAAGGTGAACCTTCGCCTCAGTCTGAGGTCCTGAGTGCTCTGGAGCAGGTTTTCATCAAGGATCTCTCTGTACTTTGCTCCATTCATCTTTCCCTCATTTCTGACTAGTCTCCCAGTCCCTGCCACTGAAAATTATACCCACAGTATGATACTGCGTGGTTTCCTCCAGACGTGAAGCTTGGCATTCAATCGTTTCATCAGACCAGAGAATCTTTAGGTGCCTTTTGGCAAACTCCAAGCGGGTTGTCATGTGCCTTTTACTGAGGAGTTGCTTCAGTCTGGCCACTCTACCATAAAGGCCTGATTGGTAGAGTGCTGCAGAGATGGTTGTCCTGATAGGTTCTCTCATCTCCACAGAGGAACTCTGGAGCTCTGTCAGAGTGACAATCGGGTTCTCGGTCACCTCCCTGACCAATGCCCTTCTCCCCCGATTTCTCAGTTTGGCCGGGCGGCTAGCTCAAGGAAGAGTATCGGTGGTTCCAAACTACTTCCATTTAAGAATGATGGAGGCCACTGTGTTCTTGGGGACCTTCAAGTCTGCTGACATTTTTTGTATCCTTCCGCAGATCTGTGCCTCGACACAATCATGTCTCGGAGCACTACGGACAATTCCTTCGACCTCATGGCTTGGTTTTTGCTCTGACATGCACTGTCAACTGTGGGACCTTATATAGACAGGTGTGTACCTTTCCAAAGTCATGTCCAATCAATTGAATTTACCACAGGTGGACTCCAATCAAGTGCAAAAATGTGCAAAAGTTTCTCAAAGCCTGTTTTCGCTTTGTCATTATGGGGTATTGTGTGTAGATTGATGAGCATTTTTTTTATTTATTTGATCAATTTTAGAATAAGACTGTTATGTAATAAAATGTGGAACAGTTAAATGTGGAATACAGATTTCAGTTGAATGCATTCAGTTGTACAACTGACTAGTTTCCACACTTTCCCCTAACAAGTCAAGGGGTCTGAATGCTTTCCAAATGCATTGTTCACTATTTTGATTTCTTTAAAACAATGTAATTGTTGGAGTTCATGTGTTTGATGTGATTGATGGGTGACTAGGTGCATTCTTGTCAAATAAATATACTTATTCATTTATGATTGTGGATAAATTCCACAAGGAGTAAATCTGATTTTGAATCTGCAACATAGCATGTCAACAAGTTAGTTCTGAATTGTTTTAATACAGCAGTGCATTCTGACATCATGAATTCAAATAGATTCAATCTTGTTCCTATAGTTGGCAGAATTTCTAAGGGACTAAACCAAGACCTCCACTGGCTGAAGAAGAGGAACTGGTAAAATAAGGGAAAGTTGCTAATATCATCTAGGTAGGTAGCTTATTTGCAAAAAACTAGCCTAGTATTATTGGCACATTATTAATATCTGACTGTTACCAGGAAAGTATTCTGTACAAGACGAGACCAAATGCATAAATAACTTAAGCATAAATGTTAGTTAAAATATGGAAAAGTTAATTAAAATGTTCAATATATATTTCATAGCTAACTTCCAGCTGGCAGCAAAGGTGTCAGCTAGAGATGACGTGCAGGAATTGCAAGGATTTGTAGTCTTGCATGATGTCTACTTTGATGCTAATTAGCATCTAATTATTTTGGAATCTGTGAGTGAGTAGAGCCAAATGTATTTATCAAATTCACCTTGTCCAAGAGAGATTTACTAACCATATTACTACTCCCCATGTAAAAACATATTCTCCAGTGACCTGTTTTTTTTAGACTTTAGAACTATGTGAAGAGGAAAAACCTCCTTATGTCTGTCTGGGATAGTCCTTCCTCAATTGCCCCGGTCACCATGGTGACTGACATTACAGGTCATCCTGGTGACATTAGAGTGAATTGAGGTGAAATGGATAGAGACTTGTATTTGTATTTTATTAGGGATCCCCATGAACTACTCTTCCTGGGGTCCAAACACATTAAGACACTTATATTACACATAAAACAAAAGATAAAACAGTACATGAATATAACACTGTCACACCACCACATATCCACAACACAAAATGTGTGATACCACTATAAGGCAGGTAGCCTATTGGTCAGAGCGTTGGGCCAGTAACTGAAAGATCACTGGTTTGAATACCTGTTGATGTGTCCTTGAGCAAGGCACTTAACCTTAATTTGCTCCAGGGGCTGACCCTGTAGGTAGGCTGTCATTGTAAATAAAAATGTGTTCTTAACTGACTTGCCTTGTTAAACAAAAAAAATACAACAATATTACTTGTGTGTGTCTGTACCTGTGTGTGTGTCTCTTCACAGTCCCCGCTGTTCCATAAGGTGTATTTGTATCTGTTTTTTAAATCCGATTCTACTGCTTGCATCCGTGACCTGATGTGTAATAGAGTTCCATGTGGTCATGGCTCTATGTAGTACTGTGCGCCTTCCATAGTCTGTTTTGGACTTGGGGATTGTGAAGAGACCTCTGGTGGCATGTCTTCTGGGGTATACATGGGTGTCTGAGCTGTGTGCTAGTAGTTTAAACAGACAGTTCGTTGCATCCAGCATTTCAACACTTCTTACAAAAAGAAGTAGTGATGAAGTCATTCTTTCCTCCACTTTGAGCCATAAGTGATTGACATGCATATCATCAATGTTAGCTCTCCGTGCACATTTAAGGGCCAGCCGCACTGCCCTGATCTGAGCCAATTGCAGTCCCTCTTTGTGGCACCTGACCACATGACTGTAGTCCAGGTGCGACAAAACTATGGCCTGTAGGACCTGCCTTGTTGAAAGTGTTGTTAAGAAGGCAGAGCAACCTCCTGAGTGGCACAGCAGTCTAAGGCACTGCTTCGCAGTGCTTGAGGCATCACTACAGACACGGGTTTGATCCCAGGCTGTGTCACAACTGGTTGTGACCGGGAGTCCCATAGGTCGGTGCACAATTGGCCCAGAGTTTGACCGGGGGGGGGGCTCCACTTGGCTCATTGCGCTCTAGCGACTCCTTGTGGCAAGCCAGGTGCCTGCAGGCTGACTTCGGTTGTCCGTTGAGCGGTGTTTCCTCTGACACATTGGTGCGGCTGGCTTCCAGGTTAAGCGGGTGGGTGTTTAGGAGCGCGGATTGGCGGGTCATGTTTCGGAGGATGCATGACTTGACCTTTGCCACTCCTGAGCCCGTTGGGGAGTTGTAGCGATGAGACAAGATCGCAATTGGATATCACGAAATTGGGGAGAAAAGGGGTAAAATACAAAACAAATTATAAAGAAAGAAGGCAGAGCAGCACTTTATTATGGACTATCGTATGACAGTTTACAATCCAGGGTTACTCCAAGCAGTTTAGTCACCTCAACTTGCTCAATTTAAACATTATTAATTACAAGATGCAGTTGAGGTTTAGGGTTTAGTGAATGATTTGTACCAAATACAATGCTATTAGTTTTTGAAATATTTATCTAATTTATTCCTTGCCAGCCATTCTGAAACTAACTGCTGCTCTTTGCTAAGTATTGCAGTCATTTCAGTCGCTGAAGTAGCTGACATGTATATTGTTGAGTCATCCATATACAGTCATGTGAAAAAGTAAGTACACCCCCAGGAAAGTTCTCTTTTTTTTTTTTTATTTTTTTTTTACATATTTAGACAAGATGGATATGTAATCTTCACTTTAACACTATTGACAGATAAAGGTTACCCAATTTAACAAATCACACACAAAAAAATAACAAAAATGCCTTTTACACCCCTACCTTTACCATCACATAAAATGGCTAGAATTAGAATTAGGTACCAAAACAAGTGCAAATGATTAGAAAACATTAGAGAGAAACTTAAAGATAAGAAAATTGGTCTGGTTTGGTCTTAACCATATTGGTGTGTGGTAACACATCATTCAAAGATCAAAAGACCTAACTGAGGCCATGAGTCTGGGAGGGGTTACAAATCCATTTCCAAGCAATTCGAAGTACATCATTCCACTGTCGGACGAAAATTCCAGACCACTGGCAAACTACCTATGACAGGTCGTCCCACCAAAGTCAGCCCAAGAGCTGACCAAAAGATGCTCATAGAAGTCTCTAAGAACCCCAGGGTAACATCAAGGGATCTACAGGCCTCTCTTGCCACAATCAGTGTCAAATTGCATGGGTACACTGTCAGAAAGAGACTGCACAAACTTGGCCTACATGGGAGGTAAGGAAGGAAGAAGCCTCTGCTCTCAAAAAACAATATCAAGACACAACTGACTTTTGCCAGACAACACCTGGGTAAAGTCAGTTGTGTGTGTACTTCAAATGATGTACTTTGAATTGCTTGGAAATGTTATGTGATGGTAAAGGTAGGGGTGTACTAACTTTTTCCCCATAAGGAAAAGGCACTTTTGTTTATTTTAATTGCATAACATTTTCAAAGTTATTTTTTTGTGTGTGATTTGTTAAATTGGGTAACCTTTATCTGTCAATAGTGTTGAAGTGAAGATTACATATCCATCTGTCCAAATATGTAAAAAAAAAAGAAAAGAAAAAAGAAGAGAACTTTCCAGGGGGTGTACTTACTTTTTCACATGACTATACATACATACTGGCTTTTCTACCTGGATTATGTTGGAGAGGCTTCCATTAAAGAACACCCTCTGTGTTCTGTTAGACAGGTAACTCTTTATCCACAATATAACATACGTTTTTCCAGCAGCAGACTTTGATTGATAATGTCAAAAGCCGCACTGAAGTCTAACAAAACAGCCCCCACAAACCTTTTATCATTAATTTCTCTCAGCCAATCATCAGTAATTTGTGTAAGTGCTGTGCTTGTTGAATGTCCTTCCCTATAAGCATGTTGAAAGTTTACTTTAAATAGCATGGTATCTGGTCAAAACACAATTTTTCCAAAAGTTTACTAAGGGTTGGTAACAGGCTGATTGGTCGGGTATTTGAGCCAGTAAATGGCCTGAGGGCACGCACTTTTTAGTAGGCTTAGATTGAAGATATGGCAAATAGGAGTGATACTGTACGTGGAGGGGTATACGGAAATAAAGTAGGGAAGAGCGAGAGAGGAAGAGTGAGACAGTTAAAGAGAGGAGAGGGCTATTCGATAAGTTCCCTTGTCAGGCAGTCAGACATGACTGATATCCCTGTGGAATGCAGGCAAACAGAGATATAAAACACAGTATTAAATTGATGTACATTTACGACAATACTCTATCAGTTAGCTACTGGAATTCTAAATTACAGTACAGTACTGAAAAAATCTATGCATTATGGGGGTTCAGTGCACTGTAAGCAAATGCTGAAACTTTACAATAGAAATGTTCAATGAAGTACTGTATTACTGTTTTGCTGTATATTTACTGCAGCATACTGTAAATAATGCATTGTGGGATGTTGTGGGTGGGGAAAGAATCGTTGGCTCATTTAACATATTTTGAGACGTGCCTTTTAAGAGGCTATATTTGTTGCCCCCGTTAGTGATAGCGCTGTAGCAATTTATCGAATATGTGGTAGTAGTGCCCCAATAATGTAATGTGCATAGGGGAAAGATTGGTCAAGTCTTGAACCTTCAATGGTTTACTATTTTGCAATTTCCTTTTAGTCTGTTTTGCCCTGAAGTCACTGCCAGTTTGGAAGCCAGAAATATCTTATTGACATAAGTATTCAGACCCTTTGCAATGAGACTCGAAATTGAGATCAGGTGCATCCTGTTTCCATTGATCATCCTTGATATGTTTATACAACTTGATTGGAGTCCACCTGTGGTAAATTCAATTGATTGGACATGATTTGGAAAGGCACACACCTGTATTTACACAGTTGACAGTGCATGTCAGAGCAAAAACCAAGCCATGAGGTTGAAGGAATTGCCCGTAGAGCTCAGAGACAGGATTGTGTCGAAGGCACAGATCTGGGGAAGGGTACCAAAAAATGTCTGCAGCATTGAAGTTCCCCAAGAACACAGTGGCCTCCTAAGTCTGGCCACCCGGCCAAACTGAGCAATCGGAGGAGAAGGGCATTGGTCAGGGAGGTGACCAAGAACCCAATGGCCACTCTGGCAAAGCTCCAGAGTTCCTCTGTGAAGATGAGAGAACCTTCCAGAAGGACAACCATCTCTGCAACACTCCACCAATCAGGCCTTTATGGTAAAGTGGCCTGACTGAAGCCACTCCTCAGTAAAAGACAAAAGACAACCCGCTTGGAGTTTGCCAAAAGGCACATAAAGACTCTCAGACCATGAGAAACAAGATTCTCTGGTCTGATGAAACCGAGATTGAACTCTTTTGCCCGAATGCCAAGTGTCACGTCTGGAGGAAACCAGGCACCATCCCTACGGTGAAGCATGGTGTTGGCAGAATCATTCTTTGGGGATATCTTTCCCAAAGAATGATTGTAAGTTACTGTATAATACAGACAATTTTATAGTATTGTACAGTGTGTCATTGCTCTGATATTACAGTAACTTACAGGAAGCTAGTGGCAAGTTATTGTGAATATAATAATATCTTACTTGTCACTGTATTCAGGTGTTCCAGTAGTATGTTGTAAATTTGTGTTACAGTAAAGGTCCTGTAAATATACAGTAATAACTGGCTACTGTAGTGCCAGCAATTTAGTGTAACAATTACAGGATTTGTTTTTACAGTAAGGGAGAGAGTAAAAATAAAGAGAGAGAGAGAGAGTGAGTGTGAGAGAAAATAGGCCTATATGTGGAACACAACGGTACAGAATTATACCTCTGTCTTGTTCTCTCTCTCTGCAACCCATTTCTCTATAGATTTTTCTCTCTTTAACTCCCTTTTCAGGCTGCTTCTCATGACCTGCTGATCAGTGGAGGAGATTGCCTCCCCCTTCTTCCCCTCTCCATGCCCTGTCACCAAACTATGAACAGAGAAGGGGTAAGGGGTGAGGTGGTGAGGGGGGAAGTGTGGAGCACAATGTGTTTACTGTGTAACCATCAGACTTTAGTCACTATGGCAGCTCAGCAGGCCTCAATGTGGGTAGGACCGGTCCAGGCTCAGCCAGCCAGGTCAACCTTACCTCTGCTATCTGACCCAGCTGTCCACACACCTACAGTTAGCGCAACATAATCATCAGGGCTCAGTGTGTGAGAGAGTGTACCAGTGGTGAAGATGGCATGAGAACACACTCTGTCTTACTTACAGTGGCTCTGGGTAACCCTACCTCTTCAAACAGTATCTTAAATAATGCCACAGCACCCTCTCGCCCACACCCTTGCCTTTTGTGAACTAACACTCGAACTTCACTTTTTCCTATTAGCACTGACTTTGCTGATAGTTACTTAATTGAGGAATAATGTACTTACTATGTCTGAAATGTGTGGTTGTCTCACCTATCGTAAGATAATTGTAATAACTGTAAGTCACTCTGGATAAAAGTGTCTGCTAAGTGACTAAAACGTAAATGAACACAGGGATGCACAGCAGCAACCTTA
Organism: Thymallus thymallus; assembly: GCA_023634145.1. NCBI lineage: Eukaryota > Metazoa > Chordata > Actinopteri > Salmoniformes > Salmonidae > Thymallus > Thymallus thymallus. The sequence continues at coordinate 21,115,660 of CM042410.1, read as the reverse complement.
TACGACTATTAAATACATCTGTATACCATAGCTGACTACTTGATAGTCACTCAACAGCAAATAGATTATAACAAACACACATCCATAACCAACTCATAAAGACTGCAAGAAGCATACAATCAAATCAGAATAGCACCCCTCCCCCACACACCTACACACACTTACAGTCGTATGAAAAAGTTTGGGCACCCCTCTGAGGCTGCATAATAATTTACTCTGTCGTCACAGAAAATGATCACAGTGGCATGCCATTCATTTTCTAATAAAAGCTGAGTACTAGGGTATTGTCCAGACAAAGATTTTTAGTGTAGCAATATTAAATTGTATGAAATTAAATCAGATGTGAAAAATAGGCTATGCAAAAATTTGGGCACCCTTGTCATTCTGTTGATTTGAATACATGTAACTACTTAGCACTGATTAATTGGAACACACAATTGGTTTGGTGAGCTCATTAAGCCTTGAACTTCATAGACAAGTGCATCCAATCATGAGAAAAGGTATTTAAGGTGGCCAATTGTAAGTTGTTGTTCTCTTTGACTCTCCTCTGAAGAGTGGCAACATGGGGGCCTCAAAAAAACTCTCAAATGACCTGAAAACAAATATTGTTCAACATGATGGTTTAGGGGAAGGCTACAAAAAGCTATCGCAGAGATGTAAGCTGTCATTGTCCACTGTGAGGAACATAGTGAGGAAATGGAAGACCACAGGCACAGTTCTTGTTAAGGCCAGAAGTGGCAGGCCAAGTAAAATATCGGAGAGGCAAAGGCGAAGGATGGTGACAACGGTCAAAAACAGCCCACAGACCACCTCCAAAGACCTACAACATCATCTTGCTGCAGATGGTGTCACTGTGCATCGTTCAACAATTCAGCGCACTTTGCACAATGAGAAGCTGTACGGGAGAGTGATGCGGAAGAAGCCTTTTCTGCACACACGCCACAAACAGAGTCGCTTGAGGTATGCAAACGCACATTTGGACAAGCCAGCTTCATTTTGGAATAAGGTGCTGTGGACTGATGAAACAAAGATTGAGTTATTTGGTCATAACAAGGGGCGTTATGCATGGCGGCAAAAGAACACAGCGTTCCAAGAAAAACACTTGCTACCCACAGTCAAATTTGGTGGGGGTTCCATCATGCTTTGGGGCTGTGTGGCCAGTGCCGGTACTGGGAATCTTGTTAAAGTTGAGGGTCGCATGGATTCCACTCAATATCAGCAGATTCTTGGGAATAATGTTGAAGAATCAGTCACAAAGTTGAAGTTACGCCGGGGCTGGATATTTCAACAAGACAACGACCCAAAACACTGCTCAAAATCTACCCAGGCATTTATGCAGAGGAAAAAGTACAATGTTCTGGAATGGCCATCCCAGTCCCCAGACCTGAATGTCATTGAGAATCTGTGGGATGGTTTGAAGCGGGCTGTACATTCTCGGCAACCATCAAACCTAACTGAACTGGAGATGTTTTGTAAGGAGGAATGGTCCAAAATACCTTCATCCAGAATCCAGACACTCATTAGAGGCTATAGGAAGCGTATAGAGGCTGTTATTTTAGCAAAAGGAGGCTCTACTAAATATTGATGTGATTTTTCTGTTGGGGTGCCCAAATTTATGCACCTGTCTAATTTCGTTTTGATGCATATTGCACATTTTCTGTTAATCCAATAAACCTCATTTCACTACTGAAATATTCTTCAATCCAATCTGTTTCCTATGTTCATTACGTTTTTATCCTCTAGACATGACAATGAACCCTGCTTTTAACACAAATATATCAGGAATACATCAGATGCCCATACCAAAAGATAGCAGCCACAATTAGCTATTGGACAGAAAATAATATGTTTTAACTACAGTATACATTCCTAGTGCCATCCAGAAGCACGTTGGTTGGGCACCCATATCTTCATCACAAACACAATATTCTGGGCTTGAATTGTTCTGTTTAAAGTAACTTGATTTATTTAGGCCTGTCGGTGTTTATAGAGGTGTCTGTGATTTCTTAAATCCATTGTGGTGTATTAGATAACAATACGCTCTCTCATATGGGCACTATATGTGTTAAGGCCGGACTGGAGAGTAAGCTACTCCTTTACCGTTGTAGCTCCATTTGGGCTGGTTTGCATGCGGACCCCATTGTGTGAACAAGCGACACCCAACCACACACAAACACACCCACACACACACAAACAGACACACATAGATACTTACCTACAGATGCGTCTAGGGTGGGTATGGGGCGTTGTGGTGGTGGTGGAGTGGGGGGCATGGTTCCGTAAATTTCTATAACTGGAATTAAGGCACACACCAAGGATGCTGGTATGCTGCAGGCCAGGCTGGGCGCAGAACGTGGGAGAGAGGGAAAAGGTACAAGCTAGTGGACTAATTACATTTACATTACACTGTATTGCATTTACTGGATTAAACTGTTCAATCTAAAATATTACCTCTACAGGTTAAGTAAGCAGAGAAATGCCAGCTTTTGCCAATGGTTAAGCTTTAAGACCCTAGAGTTAGAGTCATTGGTTGAGGGATGTTTGACTGACAGAAGGCACGCGTCCACGATTTACACAGCAGTGAAAGTCTACCCCTGCCTCCTCCTCCACCTCCACCTCCACTCAACCTGTCAGCTCCACTCAATCAACCAACTAATCCCTTAATGACCGACCTCTGACAGAGAGGGAGGGGGACAGAGCTAGGGAGCAAGGGAGAGGGAGGGCAAAAGAGGCTACAGAAAGCAGAAGACAGAGAAAGAGAGAGAGCAAAAGAGAGGGATCTGTCCCAGAGGACTGATGAAAAACAAAGTGGTCAAATTGCCCATGTCTGTAGGGACCAGTTGAAAATGGTTGTCCGTCAAATTAGAGTTCTCTCTGAGCAGAGGGGTGATGATGATGATGATGATTATGATTATGAGAAGGATGGTGGTGATGATGATGATGATGAGGATGGTAGTGATGATGATGAAGATTGATGAGGATGATGATGAGGATCCTTTGGCTGTGCTACCAGGTCTGTACTGGAATAGGAAGGGTTGGGCTGTGGCCCCATGTGCAGTTTAAATTGAAGAATTCTAACCATGGCGTTTTTACTCCAGCCTTCAGCTCAGGCAGCTGAACACTTCTGCTAGATAAGAACAGAGAGAAGGAAACTTGGAGAAAATACAGGGATGAAAGGAGAGAGACAAATAAGAGCAATAGAATGAGGAAGATGAAGCTGTTGTGTGAACTGTTCAGTGTGTGAACTGTTCAGAGGTAGCATGTATGATCTAGTTGTGGGTTGTGTCCCATGGTTGATATTGAAATATATGTGTGTTAAGATTATTAATACTCCATTGTGTGAATGGAGCAGGAGAGCTGCTGGAGTCAGACTTCAGACTGAAACAGGCCGGCGTCAACACGCTTCTCAGGGGTCACCTAGTGGTCATTATGTAGCTACTGTGCCCCCTGCTAAATACATAAACACACACACACACACACACACACACACACACACACACACACACACACACACACACTAAAATAACAAACACACAGACATAAACACACATCAAATCAAATCAAATGTTATTGGTCACATAAACGTGTTTAGCAGATGTTAATGCGGGTGTAGCGAAATGCTTGTGCTTCTAGTTCCGACAGTGCAGTAATATATAACAGTAATATCTAATAATTACACAACATATACCCAATACACACAAATCTTAGTAGGAATGAATTAGGCCTATATACATACGGATGAGCGGCATGGACTAAGATACAGACAATAGTATTGAATACAGTATATACATATGAAATTCTCTCTCTCTCCCACTCTACCTCCTCTCCCGGAGGACCATGCTTCAGGACCACCTGTCCTGATGACTCCTAGCTGTCCCCAGTCCACCTGGTCGTGCTGCTGCACCGGTTTCAACTCCTCTGCCTGCGGTTATGGAACCCTGACCTGTTCATTGGACGTGCCACCCTGTCCCAGACCTGCTGTTTTAACCTCGCTCTCGCTCTATTGCACTGAAAAACCAAGTGACATTCACTCCTGATGTATTTACCTGTTTCAACCTCCACAACTACTTTTATTATTATTTGACCCTGCAGGCCATCTATGAACATTTGAACATCTTGGAGAAAGAACTGGCCTTAATGGCCATAAATTGTTATAATCTACACCCGGCACAGCCAGAAGAGGACTGGCCACCCCTCAGAGCCTGGTTCCTCTCTAGGTTTCTTCCTAGGTTTTGCCTTTCTAGGGAGTTTTTCCTAGCCACCGTGCTTCTACATCTGCATTGCTTGCTCTTTGGGGTTTTAGGCTGGGTTTCTGTATAGCACTTTGTGACATCGGCTGATGTAAAAAGCGCTTTATAAATAAATTTGATTTGATTTGATTTGATGAGATGAGTGATGTCAGATATGTAAACAATATTAAGTGACTAAGATACCGTAGAATAGTATAGAATACAGTATATACATATGAGATGAGTAATGCCAAATATGTAAGCATTATTAAAGTGACTAGTGTTCCATTTTTTTAAGTGGCCAGTGATTTCTTCTTTATAGGCAGCAGCCTCTAATGTGCTAGTGGTTGCAGTTCAACTGTCTGATGGCCTTGAGATAGAAGCAGTTTTTCAGTCTCTCGGTCCCAGCTTTGATGCACCTGTACTGACCTCGCCTTATGGATGACAGCGGGGTGAACAGGCAGGGCTCGGGTGGTTAATGTCCTTGTTGATCTTTTTGGCCTTCCTGTGACATCTGGTGCTGTAGGTGTCCTGGAGGGCGGGAAGTTTGCCCCCAGTAATGCGTTGGGCAGACCGCACCACCCTCTGGAGAGCCTTGCGGTTGTGGGCGGTGCAGTTGCGGTACAAGGCGGTGATACAGCCAGACAGGATGCTGTAAAGGTTTGTGAGGGTTTAAGGTGTTAAGCCAAATTTCTTTATCCTCCTGAGGTTGAAGAGGCGCTGTTGCACCTTCTTCACTACACTGTCTGTGTGGGTGGACCATTTCAGTTTATCATAGTGTGTACGCCAAGGAACTTGAAGTTTTCCACCTTCTTCACTGCAGTCCCGTCGATATGGATAGGGGGGTGCACCTTCTGCTGTTTCCTGAAGTCCACGATCATCTCCTTTGTTTTGTTGATGTTGAGTGAGAAGTTGTTTTCCTGGCACCACACTCCCAGAGCCCTCACCTCCTCCCCGGAGGCTGTCTCGTCATTGTTGGTAATCAGGCCTACTACTCTTGTGTTGTCTGCAATCTTGATTATTGAGTTGGAGGCGTGCGTGGCCACGCAGTCATGGATGAACAGGGAGTACAGGAGGGGCTAAGCACGCACCCTTGTTGGGCCCCTGTGTTGAGGATCAGCGAAGTGGAGGTGTTGTTTCCTACCTTCACCACCTGGGGGTGGTCCGTCAGGAAGTCCAGGACCCAGTTGCACATGGTGGGGTTCAGACCCAGGGCCTCGAGCTTAATGATCAGCTTGGAGGATACTATGGTGTTGAATGCTGAGCTATAGTCATTAAGTACAGTTACCTTTGCCTTCTTGGGTACAGGAACAATGGTGGCCATCTTGAAGCATGTGGGGACAGCAGACTGGGATAGGGATAGATTGAATATGCCTATAAACACACCAGCCAGCTGGTCTGTGCATGCTCTGAGGACGTGGCTAGGGATGTCGTCTGGGCAGGCAGCCTTGCAAGGGTTAATACATGTTTTACTCATGTCAGCCACGGAAAAGGAGAGCCCACAGTCCTTGGTAGCAGGCCGCGTCGGTGGCACTGTGTTATCCTCAAAGCGGGCAAAGGTGTTTAGCCTGTTTAGGGCAGCAGGTAGCCTAGTGTTTAGAGCATTGGCCGGCGCCATCTTACACATACACAATAGCACAGCTTATAACATACACACACAATCACAGTGGCATGAACTCTCACATGAACACAAAAATATTCACACAGACACACACACACTTGAGCAATTGATTTAAAAAAACTGGAAAATCAGAACATTATTAACTAGCAACCTTTCATTATGCTTCTTTCCCCTCCTCCTCCCCCTTTTCTCTTCTATTGCATCCCTTGCTTCCCCTCGTTTCCTCTACTGCCCCCCCCCCATGTTCTTCTCTCCTCCTGTCCCAGTCCTTTCCTTCTATTTTTCCTTTCTTGTTACCTTTTTTCTCCTGCCTGTCTCCCAGGTCATGTAAAATGAGAAGTGGGGGGGGGGGGGGGGGCAGAGGGATGGAGTAGAGAGGGAGAGAAATAAGGACAGAGCAGAGTGGGAGCATCAGAGAGAGAGAGTGAGGAGGGGGAGGAGGAGGATAGAGGGAAAGAAAGGAGAGGGAGATGAAGATGGGATGGCGAGAGAGTGAATGAAATGGAACGATGGAGTGAAAATTGAGGTCTAATGGCAAAACGGGGCAGGGAGATAATGATAGATGTGTTAATGGAGCCTTTCTCTGCCCCAAAACGCCAACAGTTAGGGACAGAGGAAAGACAGGAAGATAATGATAGAGGGGACAGAGGAAAGACAGGGAGATAATGATAGAGGGGACAGAGGAAAGACAGGGAGATAATGATAGAGGGGACAGAGGAAAGACAGGAAGATAATGATAGAGGGGACAGAGGAAAGACAGGGAGATAATGATAGAGGGGACAGAGGAAAGACAGGAAGATAATGATAGAGGGGACAGAGGAAAGACAGGGAGATAATGATAGAGGGGACAGAGGAAAGACAGGAAGATAATGATAGAGGGAACAGAGGAAAGACAGGGAGATAATGATAGAGGGGACAGAGGAAAGAGAGGCTGAAGTAGATCTGGTTTCAGTGTGTTTTCATGTTCCCTCTCCATTACAATAATGTGCTGGATCCATTTAACTAATTCATAAAAGCACCATGATACCTACAATAAACAGCATTACATGATGAATTAGGGGGAAAGAGAGAGCGGGGGGGGGGGGTAATTACACAGTCATTACTAACCAAAACACACACACACACACACAGTGAGAGAGATGATTCACTTTATTACCCAGCCCATTCCTCTCAGTGAGGAGAGAATTTAAACCCAATTACCACACCAGAGCCAAATTAAAAGCTTTTTCTCTCAATGGCTGCAATCCGTCTGCTGTCAAATGAATAGTGCTAAGTTCATGTGTTAATGGAGCCTTTCTCTGCCCCAAAACGCCAACATCCTTATTCACAATGACAACATTTAAAACCAACAGTTTGACACCATAATATTACAATGTTCCAACTAACATCAACATCTATCAAAACGAGGAGACATCTAGAAATAATAAATAACATGGGAACTCAATACATATATTATGAACATTATGAACATTTACAATAAAATACTTCTCCCATTCAAAGTGAACTAGGACAAATTCCTCACATTGATACATTTTTAGAAGCATGTTTTCTTATATCCCTCCCTATGCTACCTCCTTCTCCCTCTTTCTTTGACCCCTCTCTCCTCTTCCGTCTCCCGTCCTCTCCTCATCTTCCTCTACTCTGCACACTAATCCAGTTCTAATGTAAACAGGCTCAGGCCTTCATTCCAGTCTAAACTGTATTCAATGCGTCAAAGCGGAGCTCTGTGCTGGCCTATGCTGCAGGGGCTCGAGAGAGGTCAGCAGGCAGCTCAACCCAGCAACCCACAGATAGAGAGAGGGGAGCTGGGTAGGAGGCCGCCCGACGCTGGGTGTCTGGATGAGCCATCCTGGAGCTTTAGTAGATGTGGGGTCTACTCAGTGTAAACAATGTATTACTGTGCATATGTTTGGTACTATTCAGGTACACATGTGTTAGACAATCTACTGCGTCATAATGTTACACAACCGTCAGGGTTGTTAAAGTTCACACGTGGGACTACATCTGAGCCTGAAAGTAATTTAATTACAATTGGATATTATTAATAATAATAATACATTACATTTGTAGAACGCTTTTAATTTACAGACGTAAATCACAAAGCTCTTTACATTGAGAAAAAGCTTTAATAAAAGGACTGAAAAACATTAGACAAGAAATGTAAAGATAGCTAGTGGTTTAGTACTATGCAAGATAAGCAAAGTTATAAAGGACAAGGACAAAACACTAGACACTAGAACCTGAAACTAACATATAAGACCAAAAACAGACACCACAACATAAACCACATTTAGCTAAAGTCAGTTAGATTTTTTTATATTAAAACATACAATCTACCTGCCGTGAAGCCGCTCAACATTTGCATTAGATTCAGTCAATCTAACAGATTCCCATCCAGAGCGACAGAAGCAACCAGGGTCAACGCCCTTCCCAAGTGCACATCGACAGATCTCCCACCAAGTCAAAACGGGGACCCCAACTAGCGACCTATCGGCCACCGGCCCAAGCTCCCAGTTTCTTGAGCTCAGACTTAAAGGTGGTGGTCTGGGGCATGCACAGTTGGGGGGAGCTCCATCCAGAGCTGGGGGCCGAGACAGTAGAATGCTCGGTCAACCATTGTCTTTAGTCGTGTCTTTGGGACTGCAAGGAGTCTTTGATCATTTGACCGGAGTGAACGTGAACGTGTTTGGGACTGAGGAGTTCACTGAAGTATTGGGGACCACAGGAATTCAGGGTTTTGAAGACTAAAAGGAGGATTTTGAAGTTGATTCTGAATTGGATGGGTAGCCAGTGGAGATAGGCTTGAATGGGGGTAATATTGGCAGATCTCTGGGTTCCTGTGAGGACCCTGGCAGCGCTGTTCTGCACAAGCTGCAGCCTGGGGATGCTTTTTGAGGGGAGACCATCAAGGAAGGCATTGCAGTAATCGAGTCGGGAGGTGACGAGGGAGTTGACCAGCTTTTCCAGATCAGGCTTGGAGAGAACAGGACGGAGCTGGTTGATGTTTCTCAGGTGAACAAAATTGTTTTTTTTTGTAGACAGAGGTTATGTGGTCGGAGAAAATTAGGGAGGGGTCCAGTAACACTCCAAGGTTGGAGACCGAGGAGGACAGTGGGATGGAGTGGTCGCCAAGGGTAAGGGTGTTGATGGGACTGGTTTTGGTGTGATGGGGAGTGTCGATGAGGAATGCTTCTGTTTTAGTATTGTTGATTTGTAGGAAATTGTCTGACATCCAGGCCTTGATGGATGGATAATGGCGCCCGAGGGGATGGCTGCTGTTTTACGGGATCCTAACCAACTGTGCTATTTTTGTGTTTTTTCACGTTGTTTGTAACTCATTTAGTACATAATGTTGCTGCTACCGTCTCTTATGACCGAAAAGAGCTTCTGGATATCAGAACAGCGATTACTCACCTTGAACTGGACAAAGATTTTATTATTTAATATTCTTTAATAATCTTTATTCTTCTCAGAGACCATGCCCAAATCCCCGTCATTAGCGTGAAGAAAAGATGGAAATACAGGGGGCGGAGATCGGGGGTGCCTTGTGAGAAATCGTTGGTGAGTGGGTAACCTGCCTCTACCATCCGTTCTATTGGCCAACGTGCAATTACTGGAAAATAAACTGGATGATCTCCGTTTAAGACTATCCTACTAACGGGACATTAAAAACTATAATATTTATATGGCTGAACGACAACACGGATAATATAAAGTTGGCTGGGTTTTCCGTGCATCGGCAGGACAGAACAGCTACGTCTGGTAAGACGAGGGGTGGGGGTGTGTGTCTATTTGTCAATAACAGCTGCTGAGCGATGTCTAATATTAAGGAAGTCTCGAAGTATTGCTAGCCTGAGGTAGAGTACCTCATGATAAGCTGTAGACCACACTATCTATATTTTTCATAACCGTCTATTGTCGTCCCCATAGTGACCGTACGTACATATCCCAACCAGAAGCCATGAATTACAGGTAACATCCGCACAGCTAAAAGCTAGAGCTGCCACTTTCAAGGAGCGGGACTCTAATCCAGACGCTTATAAGAAATCCTGCTATGCCCTCAGACGTACCATCAAACAGGCAAAGCGTCAATACAGGACTAAGATTGAATCCTAATACACCGGATCTGACACTTGTCGGATGTGGCAGGGCTTGCAAACTATTATGGACTACAAAGGGAAACCAAAGCCGCGAGCTACCCAGTAACACAAGCCTACTAGACGAGCTAAATGCCTTTTATGCTCGCTTCGAGGCAAGCAACACTGAAGTATGCATAAGAGCACCAGCTGTTAAGGTCGACTGTGTGATCACGCTCTGCCTAAAAGACTACAGCCCTGTAGCTCTCACGTCGGTAGCCACGGAAGCCATGCTTTGAAAGGCTGGTCATGGCTCACATCAACACCATCATCCCGAAAACCCTAGACCCATTCCAATTCGCATACCGCCCCAACAGATCCACAGATGACTCAATCTCAATCGCACGCCACACTGCCCTTTCCCACCTGGACAAAAGGAACACCTATGTGAGAATAATGTTAATTGACTACAGCTCAGCGTTCAACACCATAGTGCCATAGTAAACACTTCCCTCTGCAACTGGATCCTGGACTTTTCTGGTGGACCGCCCCCAGGTGGTAAGTGTAGGCAACAACACATCTGCCACACTGATCCTCAACACAGGGTCTCCTCAGGGTTGCGTGCTTAGTCACCTCCTGTACTCCCAAGCATGACTTCAACAACATCATTAAGTTTGCTAACGACACAACAATGGTAGGCCTGATCACCAACAATGATGAGACAGCCTATAGGGAGGAAGTCTGAGACCTGGCAGTGTGGAGCCAGAACAACAACCTCTCCCTCAAAGTGAGCAAGACATAAGAGCTGATCGTGGACTACAGGAAAAGGAGGGCCGAACACCCCCCCAATCACATCGACGGGGCTGTAGTGGAGCGGGTCGAGAGTTTCACGTTCCTCAGTGTCCACATCACCAACAAACTATCATGCTCCAAACACACCGATACAGTTGTGAAGAGGGCACGACAACACTTTTTCCCCCTCAGGAGACTGAAAAGATTTGGCATGGGCCCCCAGATCCTCAAAAAGTTATACAGCTGCACCATCGAGAGCATCCTGACCAGTTGCATCACCGCCTGGTATGGCAACTGCTCGGCATCTGACCGTAAGGTGCTACAGAGGGTAGTGCGTACGGCCAAGCTTCCTGCCATCCATGACCTATAAACTAGGAGGTGTCAGAGGAAACCCCCCCCCCCCGCTGTTTTTACACTGCTGCTACTCACTGTTTATTATCTATGCAGTCACTTTACCCCTACCTACATGTACAAATTACCTCGACTAACATGTACCCCCACACATTCACTCGGTACCCCTTGTATATAGACTCGTTATTGTTATTTTATTGTGCTTCTTTTTATTTTATTTTTTACTTTAGTGTATTTAGTAAATCTTTTCTTAACTCTATTTCTTGAACTGTATTGTTGGTTAAGGGCTTGTAAGTAAGCATTTGATTTAATTTGATGTCATCCTGACAACTGGTGAGGGTGTTTATGGGAGAGAGGGAGATCATGGTTGTTTTTATGTAGATCTGTTTTTCTTCAGCATAGCAGTGGAATTGGATGCTGTGTTTCCTGATTAGGAGACCAAGGGGGAGCATGTAGATGATGCATAGGATGGAGCCTAAAACAGAGCCTTGAGGGACACCACAGGTGATCGTGGTGGGTTCTGAATTGGCATTTCCTATGGCAACATATTGTATCTGACCCTCTGGATCAGAGTCATTTCTGTTTTACTCTACTATTCTATTATATATTATACAGCATTATCTATAAATAGGGCTAGCAATCAGATAGTGAGATCAAAATGAACCCACTGTGAGAATATGGCAGATCTCAGACACAGAGGTGACCCCCCTACATATAGTCCAGCCCTGTCCTATAGCCTGTCACTCCCTGTCCTGCCCTGTCCTATCCCAGCCACAGCTTGAGAATGGGCCACAACACCTCCTCCCAAACCCCCCCTCCTAGAGCCCCCTGGAGACCAACAGCTTCATCCCCCATCAATTACATTCAGTATACAGCCTTACTAGTTCTATTAATGAGTGGCAAACGACCTACATGTTTAACACACATACACACACACACACACACACGTACACAAACAGACACAGACCCACACCGACGCCCATGTCTCCTGTAACCGCCAGCCCATCACTCTGTCCCAGTCACCCAGTCAATATGGTCCCTCTCTGGGAAGAGTGTCTTATCTGATCCCCCACCACTCTCTGGGGAGTCATCCCTGTTCCCTGTTCTCCTCCTCTTCCCAGACCAAGCCAAGCCTCAGGACCCCTCACAATCAATACATATGCCCTTACTTGTAATTTCACATGTTCCAAAATGTTCTCATTATGCGGTGCTGTCCATTCTGTGACATTTTCACCTACTTACTCAGTTTCCCAGCCTTACAATGTATTGACTGTATGCAGACCAAAAAATTAAATACATTAGAAACCCATCTTTAACTTTATCGTTCTGTTGTACATGTGTCTCTGTCTGTCTGCCTGTCCCTCTGACCAGAACACACAGCAGAGTCACTGTAACCCACTAATGTGTTTTAGTCTAATTGGCGGCCATCAAACCTTAATTGCACTCTGTAATTAATATTCATGTTTATCGGCTGGAGATCTGATGTTGTGGGATGGGGGAGGTGCTTGTTAATCTAATAGGGTGAGTTTCTAACTGATAGAGGAGGCTTTCAAACAGCAAGGTTATCTCTGTCTCTATGTGACACTGTCACTTACTGGAGCCGCCACCAGATACCATCACACAGATCCACTTTTCCTGCTGGATTTACCTTTCTCTCTCTCTCTCTCTCCCACAAATGGAACATTCTCCCCTTTCCTCCAATAAATGTTGTGTTCCGAGGGAGGGGAGGGTACGCCAGTTGGCTCATCAATCATTGTAACCAGTGAGTGTTTTGTGCAAAGACAAAGTAAGTCTCCCAAACCCCTTCACCTTGTTTCACATTTCATTCCCTTCCTGTCAGTCATTCAGGTTAGATTACTCTGACACATGACAAGATGATTAGTTCTTTAAAGGTATATAATAGATTCAGGTGAGCCATTCTAATGATCAACACTGACAGTTTGTTGCGTCTGACTGTTTCCACATGTAACACTCTCTGAATATCAATAAACAGGTGTCACACATTATTTAGTACAGAACCATAACGGAACAGAACACATAACAGGACAGGACAATATATTTCGTAGATTTCTGCCAAATGTCTGAGGATAAACCCCAAAGTCACACAGTTAACAAATACTACAGTCTCTGCTTTGACTGATAGGATTACAATGACACAAACCCTTAGAAACAACCAATGACCCCTTCAGATCTCCATCCCCCTTCCCTCTCATCGATGGTTATCAGGCTGAGGTCAGAGGGCAAAGGGCACATAATTTCAAAGTCTTTATCACCAATCCATTGTGGCTGAGTGAGTTTGGATTGGGCTGTATGGACCACTGTTGCCCAGACTACAGGTAATACCATTACCCATTATATTACCCACCCTGGTCCCAGGGCCATGTATGTTGGGCCACATGTCTGTCTCTCTGTCTGTCTTAATACTGTTAGAAACAACCAAACACACCCCGGGGGGACAGAAGAAGGGGATCTCTCTCTCTTTTCCACCCCCACTCTCTCGCTCCCTCTTTTTCCAATGGGAAGCCCTCACACTGTTCAATAACAAACATGAGAACAACTTTAGTTACAAACATGAAGTAGTATGAATTAATGAATATTACATTTTCGTGTAAAATCGTCAGTTGGTGGCCCATCCCTTGCAGGATCTATTGACACATTAAAACAAAATAACAATGATTCTCACAATGAGCTATCCAGTGTACCACGCAGTACACACCACTAGAGGTGATTTTAGCATGTAAAATTTTATTTTAGCATAAAATGTTGTAATAATCACTGTCACACTGTAACGACGTAACGTAACAACATGGTATGCATGCCAGCAAAGCCACTACACAACACAACACTAAACAATAAATTAAAGGACTATAACAGTGACAAACTGTGCCCACAAACTGTTAGGGTCTACATAAAGCTACCCCAACAGCAGAGTCCCAACAGCAGTCCCAACATCTTACCACAGCTACACCTGGCTATCAGCGGAGCCTTGTCTTGCAGCAAAACAGTTCATTCAGCCTCATTTACTGCCTTTTAAAAAAACCTAGCTGATATAGCTGACTTGCTTAAACAAATGTGGTTTCTACTGACAATTGAGATGTACTGTACAAACTATGGCATAAGGGGACGACAAGCGGATAAGAGGCAATTAATAATTTTGATTAAGAAATTAATAAGAAAGCTAGGACGGACATAGTCAATATAACTATTTGTTCAGCACTTTTGAAATGTACAGTGACAGAATTCAGAACATGGGCCGTTCTTACAGTGTTCTCCCTGTACACCAAGTCAGAACAGTAGGATAAAGAAATGGGGAATATAAGCAGACAATGAAAGCTCTTACAATATTCAATGATTACATTTCTCTAAAACAGGTTATAGGCTACATGTGCACCACCAAGTCAGAACAGTAGGTGAGGCACATGGGCTACTAACAGCTTACTACACAAGATACACTTAGTATTACTTTCTTAGCTACAGTATACATATCTCCCTGGCATATTACATAATTTATGCAGCAGCATACAATACATTTTTGGACCTTGTTGTGCTGTGCTCACCTGAACAGGAAGGTTGTCTGGCATTCTCTGGATTAATGGTGCATTCAAGACAACTGGGAACTCTGAAAAAAAAACAAGGTTGAATCATGATGACGTCAGTGATCTTCAAGTTCTAGCTCTAGAAAAAGACAGTTCCGGACTTACAATTATGAGTTGGATGACCATTCAAAACATATTTCCCATTCGGAGCTAATTTTTTCCCGAGTTCCTAGTTATCTACATAGAAGTTAACAGTTGTTTTGAGCTCTGCACAAATCATGCTTCATTGACAGCATGTCCAATGTTGAACGTTTATCATTTTAAACATGGAAAGTTTTATAAAGTTTATATATTGTTTTAGCAAAAAATGTGGTGTGCCCCACCTGCCCTAAATGACGGGTCGCCACTGCACACTGCATACAAATAATTAAGAAATATCAACATGATAATAGATAAGGTTAAATAAATAAATACAGATGAATACATTTGAATAAATTAAATGGAAAATGCATTTAAACCCAGTTTTTCCCGAGATCCCAGTTATCTAGAACTCACTGAAGTCAGATTTCGCAGATCCGAGTTTCTTGGCATCAAGAAAGAATTCAAGAGTGAAAGATATACACACAATCCATACGTACTGTAACTTTGATATATGTCTAGAACTAAATGTTTAATTGAATTATAGGTTAAAGGAGGAGGATCAACCTAAAAAAAGAGATGAGGAAAGGTGTCGGTGGAGAGTGGATGAACATATAGGGCAGAACATAGAGCAGAAAGAAAGAGTGTGCCGAGAACAAAGGGAGAGATGGAGGGAGAGTGCCTTACATGAATGCCTGTCTTTGTGCTTGTCTATAGGGGAGCAGGTTGTTTTATGCAACTGCATGGAGTGTCATTTGAGTGCTTGCTCAGGTATTTGTCATGCCAACAAAGTCACAGAGTTCTAGTGGATAATCTTAGACTGAGCTGTTTGGTAGTGGCTGTCAAGGTGGGGTGTTGACTGTAATGGGGCACAGATACAGTGGATAGGGAGATGGAACCTATTTTACCTCAGAGGGAACCATTTTCTGTGTTACGCCACCACATGATCTGTTTTCAGTGGGTAAGGAGGGGTAAGGGGGGTAGAGGGAGACGATTGGTGATTGTTAGAGGACACACACATTTTAGTTCAGACATGGTGGAGAAGGGGAGGGAGCCTGTACCAGTCTGTACCAGTCTGTGACCTCTAAAGGTAAATTGGGACAGATGAAGGGATTGAGGAAGAGAGGAGGTGGGATGGAGGGAAAAGGAGGAGAGGACGAGGGAGAGATGAAAGGCAGTAATATTTAATCTGGAGGTGAGTCACTGCACGAGGATCAGACACCAATGGAGGTCCAGATGTTATAAGGAGCCACAGTGCTCCCCCCATTACCCCCTCCACCACCCCACCTCTCTTCCTCTCTCTCCTTACCCCCCTCCACCACCCCTTCTCTCTTCCTCTCTCTCCTTACCCCCCTCCACACCCCTACTCGCTCCCTCTCTCTCCCTCACCCCCTCCTTACCCGCCTCCCCAACTCTTCCCAGTTACCTTCCTTCCCCACCCATCCACTCTCCCTCTCACCCTCTCATCCTTACCCTCTCCTCCATCCCTCCACTATCCCTCTCTCCCTTTTTCTTCATCCTGGCCTTCCTTCCCTTTGAGATAAGCAAGCTGAGTAATCTCCCGCTCTCTCCTCCCTTATTCCCCTCCTCTAATGCTCTCACGCGCCATCTCTCTCCCTCTGTTTCATTTCTGTCATTCTCTTCTTCCATCATCCATCTCTACCCAGCCACAGACAGACCTGCACAAGGGCTATACCTCTACCCTGCATGTACCCACTCACCACAATCATGTGACCTGAGAAAGCCATGCCATGCTGTAACACTGCACATCAGTGGATACGGCCCAAGAAGCAACCCCTAGGCACTTGGCTGGTTCTGAAAGGATTGGATAGGTATAAGCAGTGTGGCTGAAATTTCACCAATCCTATAAGAGGGAAAGTTAAAGCTACTGCCACTATCCAATTCTTTCAGATCTACATGAAGTGCCTAGGCTGTAAGGGGTAATGTCTAGGGGGTAGGGTGTAGGAGTTGTTTCTGGACCAGGCCCCTATGTCTAGGTTAAACCACCCTAACAGTCAGGCCAGTGGCTCTGTCAGGGCAGGCCTGTACTGCAGGCTGAGGTCTGTATAGAGGGTGCGTGTGACTCCTTTGTCTGCCCACTATAGACAGAGGTGTAAGAAGAGGAGAGATCTGTATGGCTTTGTCCCAGCAACACGATACAGACATAGGAGATCCGCAGAGGGGCAGAGAGAGAAGTGGGAAAATAGGTTTTGATTTGATATTTGGGTAACACTTTATTTTAAGGTGTCCTTGTTACAGTGTACTTACACTGTGTTGTAACTACGCGTAACAATCACTGTTACACTGTAACGCCGTAATGTAACTAGTAGTATTACTGTTTGTAAATACACATGTGTAACAACAAAATCTTGTTACCATGCTTGTTACAACTATTGTAACTGAATGTACTAACTCATTGTTACACATGCTTAAAAAAATAACACTTTAGTATTTCACATAATTTGATTAATTAACATTGTACAAATATTAGGGTTATTATCATTAGTACATATTGATGGAAAAAGTTCCCCCCCCCCCCTCACAATGGATCAGATCCTTTTTAACCAATGTTAATTAATCAAATTGTTGTTACCGATATTTGTACTTGAGATGCCTATATGTTACGGTAAATGTGTAAAAACAGTTAATCTATCAATTTCCCATGAAAATGTATAGATTTGCAATTTTACACATTTACTGTAAAATACACTATGTAGTATGATGTGATATGATAGTGAAGGAAAATAATTTTATCCTAATCTTAAATGATTTAATCCTATATTTTATTATATTAGCTGTTATTGCAGATCTTTGAAGACTAAAAACATGTTCAAAACCACTCTGTACTGCAGCACTGAACGAGTCATTGGCTTTTGTTTTTTATGAACAAAGTGATTCTCACAGGTGAGTGGTAAAAGACCAGAAGGATTGAACCCTCAACAGAGACCCCTGATATAGAGACTTCCTCGCCTCACCCCTCTCTCCTTGCCTCACCAACCACGATCTGAAACAAGTCCCTCCACCATCCACACTACTGATTTAACACTGTGACTCTTGACCTGCCAGGACCACCACACACCAGGAGTCAGCCAAGGATACATAGTGAGACAGAGAAAGAGAGAGAGAGAGAGAGAGAGAGAGAGAGAGAGGGTAAGGGATATAGAGATATCCGCTGTCTTTAATTCCTCTTACATTTAATCAGAGTAGTGTGTCACCATTATCAGTGTGTGTTAATTCTGACAGTGATTATCGTGTTAGGGATCGTACCCTCCTCTGTGTTCTCTGTTCAGTCACGTTAACCCTCTGCTCATTACCTCAGAGCCACACACTCCAAATTAAATCACAAGATGGAGTTTGCCATGGAGAACAGAGTGTATCAGTCACTAGGTATCTATTATTCACAGGAGAGGGGTGAGATCTCTCTCTCTCTGTATCACCCCCTTTCTTTTTCTCATTCACTCTCTCTATCTCTTGTTCTGTGTGTCTTTGTGTGTTGCAGGCCTGGTGCTATTCTCAGAGCTGTGACCTCACTGTGGTCTCTTCTACTGTGCGACAGACGAGGAACAGGGTTTCAATACAAATTAACCCAAGTGAAAGAAAAAGTAATTACTATCTCTTTTTTAATCCCTCTGTGTGCCTAAAGTCAGAGATTTAACCTCTCTTAGCTCATCTCACCTTTGTCGTGTGTGTGTGTGTGTGTGTGTGTGTGTACGTTCAGTCTTAGGTGTAGTTATAATCAGGATGGAGTGCAAAAGGATCAAGAGTCTGTCTTTCACTGATCAGGATAACAGGTTTAATTAATCCAATCTCTCTCTTAAGTCTCTCTCTAAAACCAAGGAGAAGAAGAAGAATCTATGTAGGTCGTCTTTCCAGTTAAGAAAAGGTAAGGACGAGGGACAAACTGGGGGTGAGTGGGAGAGAGAATGGGGTGAGTCAAAGGAAGAGGAGGGGAGTGGAGGAGAGAGGAGATAGAGAAAGGAGGGCGTCTGGGATTAAAGTCTCTAACTATTCCCCACCTTCATTCAGGAGAATTAACACAGGAGGAAGCAGAGAGAGAGAGAGACAGAGAGAGAGGCTGATAGTTTTAAGTGTTTCAAAGGAGCCCAGATAAGGAGCAGAGGGGAGGAGGGTGGATTGGGGTATGGATTGGGGGAGGAGAGGAGAAGTTAATTACCAGTGCAGAGGGCATGGAGAGAGAGGTGATTGAAACGAGGAGGAGAGAGAGATATCACAGAGCTTCCCCTCCAGAGCCCCTGACGCATACAGAAACAGAAACAGATTTGGGATGGGATGGAGGGGGATATGGTGGCGGGGGCCTATGGGGCTATGGTGATGTGTAAGTGGACTCTTGCTCCTCTTGAGACCCCCATACAACACTGGAATATTAAACAGGTACCAATGGGATTCACAGCGTCTTTTAGCTATCTCCTACGACAGAGTTACAGACCTACAGAGACAGCCAGGGTGGAAGTCTAGGCCAATACCCACTCTGTTTACTGAGTTACGACTTTGTGAAGTCAATCATACAAAAGAGATGAGTGTTATGTTTGACCTCCACCTCTGACAAAGGGTCTGATCTCCAACGCTGGGAGAAGCTCTTACAGAGAAGAGAGAGAGGCAATGGAGGGATGGATGGAGGGATGAAGGGAGGAAAGAGGAAACACATATGGCAGAGTAATGGGTCAAACTTCAGAGCCAAATTACTGAGGCGCCGGCAAGATAGGAATCAGAGCGAAGCCACGCACGAGTCTGTTAGAGCAGCACTCAGTGCATTAACATCCCTATCATTAGCCACCTTATCATTAACATTATCGTCATGCAGGAGGAATCAGCTTATATCAAAAAAACTGTAATGGTCTTTATTAGTGCTTCCCTGGTTAGAGGTGAGCTTTCAGACCGGTCCAAGTCCCCATGACACAGGGATGCCATGGTGGAACTGGCTGGAGCTCAGCACTTAGGGACCATGATCCCCGCTCGCAGGCGGAAAGTGGTACAGCCTAGACCCTCTGTGATTGGTCCCTGCAGACCAGCCCCGCGGCCCATTCGCTGGCTGGACAGCTAATTTTGTTAAGGGCGTGGGTTGCTTCCTGTGCTGGCTAAACAGATCTGTGTAAATGAAGTTTGGGATGCCTGGGGCGTGCAGGGGTTGGGAGGGGGGGTAATGGAGCCGAAAGGACAGAGTACCACAGGGAGAAAGAAAGGGGAGGGGGAAGAGGAAGTTGAGGAGAGGAGGGGGGCAGTGACAGGGAATGAGAGAGTTGGGAATGGTAACAAAGGTTAAAAGAGAGGGGGAGTAGCGAGAGAAAGAGAGAGAGAGAGAGAGAGAGAGAGAGAGAGAGAGAGAGAGAGAGAAATACGACTACATCAAACCTGCATTAGCGTTGATTAACAGGCCTGGTTTGAGTTACTGACTTTCTTATGTTTCCAGACGTCAAACAAAGTTGACCCGGCGGGCTGTGAACCGTGCTATAACTGACCCTCGGGTCACTGACAACCTAATGACTCTCAACCAGCACAACCATAACAAACAGACCTCACCATTACAACATCACCTGACACACTGAAGTGTGCTAATGGACCATGTCATTCACACACTGTCCTGGAGAACTGGATGAATATTCATATTGTTGTTGTAGCACTACCACAGAATGACTAGAAAACCACTGATGGGAGTTTTTTAATGATTATTGTAATAGTTAAGAGACTTCCAGAGACACTGAGAGAGAGAGAGAGAGAGAGAGAGAGAGAGAGAGGGGGAGAGAGGGGGAAAGATAGGGAGAGAGAGAGAGGGGGAGAGAGGGTGAGAGAGAGGGAGAGAGAGAGGGAGAGAGAGAGGGGGGGGGAGAGAGGGTGAGAGAGAGGGAGAGAGATAGAGAGAGAGAGGGAGAGAGAGGGAGAGAGAGAGGGGGAGAAAGAGAGAGAGAGAGAGAGAGAGAGAGAGAGAGAGAGAGAGAGAGAGAGAGAGAGAGAGAGAGAGAGAGAGAGAGAGAGAGAAAGAAAGAAAGAGAGAGAGAGACAGGCAGCGGTGATCGGATCACTTCCCTGCTAAAGAGCCTGGCCGGACAGCAGGGTGGTGGCCACTCTACCCCATGGTGCTCTCCAAATTACATTACACACTAACAGTGACAGTTAGCGACCAAAAAGGCAGGTACCCTCCACCCCCAAACCGCCCCCAACCTCCCAAGGGCTGTGTGCCCCCACTCTCCCTCCTTCCTCCCAGCTCACCCCCTGCCCTCCCTCCCAACCCTCTCTCAGGGCTGTTATTAGATTGGCCGGCAGCTAATAGCATTATGGTTGAGCAGTCAGCCACTTGATATTTCCAAGTTGTTGGCAGTAATTTGCTCCTATTAGCAGCTTTTACTGAGACCAAGGGTCATGGTGTAAACAAGACAACTAAGTGAGGTTTCACTGGCCAGCGAGCGAAGCGAACGTGTGTGTGTTTGTGTGTGTTTAAGGGTGCTTGTTTCAGTGAAAGATTCAATTGGAGGAGTAAAATTGAATCAGGGAGCTGGAGTTTAGCAGGACTGTGCCAGTTCCAGAGGGTGTCTGGGGGCCAGGGGGGCTCTGGTTACCCCATGGGGGATGAGTGTTTTGGAGGGGGGGTTAAGGGAGGATGGGACAGGGATGCTGATGGATATTATATCCAGGGCTGGGAGGTGGAGTTGGAGCGGGGAGGAGGGTGGAGGTGGGTTAACATCATAACATGCTAATGCAGGAAGTCAGAATGATGATGATGATGTGTGTGTGTGCCCACTTTGCCAAGGTCAGGTGGTTGTCAGGTGATTAAGCCAGAAGACAGAATGCTCATCCCACACAATGCTTTATTGGAACATTTAATACTTCCTACCTCTGCTGCCTCTGAAGTATCTAGTACAAAACAGACACAGACAAAAGCACTCACACACGCACACTCACGCACACATACACACAGACTATGTGACAGATAAGGCATGGTAGCTGTTTGTTACAAACATAAAAAACTAACGCTCACACTTATTGACTATTGTATTCAGGAGACTTCCACTTTATTTTTTGCCAGTTGGCCCACAAAAAAGTCATAGTCATTGTTTGCAGTTTTACTAGTTCATTTGGGGCAACTTGTATGCAAATACAGTTGGATGGTGATGAATACAGTGCCTTTGGAAAGTTTTCAGATTTCGCACATTTTGTCAGGTTACAGCCTTCCCCAGATCTGTGCCTCGACACAATCCAATCTCGGATACTTTAGCCGTGGTATATTGGGCATAGAGTATACCACATAACCCCAAGGTGCCTTATTGCTATTATAGACTGGTTACTAATGTAATTAGAAGAGTCAAAATAACTGTTTTGTGGTACACGTGGTATATGTCTGATATACGATATCAGACATATACGATATATGATCCATCCTCAGTTTTCTCCTATCACAGCCGTTAAACTCTGTTTTAAAGTCACCATTGGCCTCATGGTGAAATCCCTGAGTGGTTTCCTTCCTTTCTGTCAACTGAGTTAGGAAGGACGCCTGTATCTTTGTAGTGACTGGGTGTATTGATACACCATCCAAAGTGTAATTAATAACTTCCCCATGCTCAAAGGCATATTCAATGTCTGCATTTTTTATTTTTTTACCCATATACCGATTGTGAGGCTTTGGAAAACCCCCCAGGTCTTTATGGTTGAATCTGTGTTTGAAATTCACAGCTCGACTAAGGGACCTTACAGATCGTTGTATGTCTGGAGTACAGAGATGAGGTAGTCATTTAAAAATCATGTTAAACAATATTATTGCACATAGAGTCCATGCAACTTATTATGTGCACATTTTTACTCCTGAACTTAAAAAAATAATAATAATGAAAAGCTGAAATGTCTTGAGTCAATAAGTATTCAACCACTTGGTTATGGCAAGCCTAAATAAGTTCAGGAATACAAGTTTGCTTAACAAGTCACATAATACGTTGCATGGATTCTGTGTGCAACAATAGTGTAAATGACTACCTCATGACTACCATACAATGATCTATAACACAGATTAAACCACAAAAACAAGGGGGGTTTTCCAATGACTCGCAATGAAGGGCACCTATTGGTAGATGGGTAAAAAAAAAAAAAAAAGCAGACATTGAATATCCCTTTGAGTATGGTGAAGTTATTAATTACGCTTTGGATGGTGTATCAAGACACCCAGTCACTACAAAGATACAGGCGTCCTTCCTAACTCAGTTGAAGGAAGGAAACCACTCAGGGATTTCACCATGAAGATTAAGCCAATGGTGACTTTAAAACTACAGAGTTACAGAGTTTAATGGCTGTGACAGGACAAAACTGAGGATGGATCAACACTGTAGTTACTCCACAACACTAACCTAACTGTAGTTACTCACACATGATGCCAAACATGCCTTAGTAAAACGGACTATCCTACCGATCCTTGACTTCGGCGATGTCATTTACAAAATAGCCTCCAACACTGTATTCAGCAAATTGGATGTAGTCTATCACAGTGCCATCCGTTTTGTTACCAAAGCCACATATACTACCCACCACTGCGACCTGTACGCTCTCGTTAGTTGGCCCTCACTACATATTCGTCGTCAAACCCACTGGCTCCAGGTCATCTACAAGTCTTTACTATGTAAATCCCCACCTTATCTCAGCTCACTGGTCACCATAGCAACACCCACCCATAGCATGGTCATCCCCAAAGCCAACACCTCCTTTGGACGCCATTCCTTCCAGTTCTCTGCTGCCAATGATTGGAACGAATTGCAAAAATCTTTGAAGCTGGAGACTACCATCTCCCTCAATAACTTTAAGCATCAGCTGTCGGAGCAGCTTTCTGATCACTGCACCTGTATACAGTCCATCTGTAAATAGCCCACCCCACTACCTCATCCCCATATTTATTATTTTTTGCTAATTTGCACTCCAGTATCTCTATTTGCACATCATCATCTGCACAGCTATCATTCCAGTGTTAATGCTGATTTGTAACTATTTTGCCACTATGGCCTATTTATTGCCCTACCTTCCTAATCTTACTACATTTGCACTCACTGTAGATAGATCTTTTATAGTGTCATTGACTGTACGTTTGTTTATCCCATGAGTAACTCTCTATTGTTGTTTTTGTCGCACTGCTTTGCTTTGTCTTGGCCAGGTCGCAGTTGTAAATGAGAACTTGCTCTAAACTGGCCTACCTGGTTAAATAAAGGTGAAATAAAAAATAAAAATAATAATTTACAAGAGTTAAAAGAAGGAAGCCTGCACAGAATAAAAATATTCCAAAATATACATCCTGTTTGCAATAAGGCACTAAAGTAAAACTGCAAAAAATATGGCAAATAAACTTTATGTCCTGAATACAAAGTGTTATGTTTGGGGTTAAATACAACACAACACATCACATTGGCAAGGGAGTTTTTTTAATGATACAAATAAATGGACTAGAGCTAAGCACAGACAAAATCCTGCTTTCCAACAGACAATGTAAAACAAATTCACTTTTCAACAGGACAATAACCTAAAACACAAGGCCAAAGATATTGTACACTGGAGTTGCTTACCAAGATGACATTAAATGTTCCTGAGTGGCCTAGTTGCAGTTGAACATAAATCTGCTTGAAAATCTATATCAAGATTTGAAAATGGCTGTCTAGCAATGATCAACAACCAACTTGACAGAGCTTAAATATTTATTTTTATAATATTGTGAAAATATTGTACAATCCAGGTGTGCAAAACTCTTATAAACTTACCCAGAAAGACTCACAGGTCTAATCACTGCCAAAGGTGATTCTAAACTGTATTGACTAAGGGGGTTGAATACTTATCTAATCAAGATATTTTAGTGTTTAATTTTTCATCCATTTTTTTGTACAAAATACATGTTCTTCCACTTTGTTTACATCATTGACAAAAAAATGAATTCAATTTCAATCCCACTTTGTATCACAACAAAATGTGAAAAAAAGTAAATGGGTGTGAATACTTTCACACCCATTTAGTTGAACCTGTGCTTTTTATGGCAGAATGTTCAAATTAGGTGAAGTCTAAATACCTTTTTTTCAGAAATTGAGCTCCCGTGCATCCTGTTTCCATTGATCATCCTTGAGATGTTTCTATAACTTGATTGGAGTCCACCTGTGGTAAATTCAATTGAATGGACATGCTTTGGAAAGGCACACACCAGTCTATATAAGGTCCCATAGATGACAGTGCATGTCAGAGCAAAAACCAAGCCATGAGGTCGAAGGAATTGTCCGTAGAGCTCAGAGACCGGATTGAGTCGAGGCACAGATCTGGGGAAGGGTACCAAAATTTGTCTGCAGCATTGAAGGTCCCCAAGAACACTGTGGCCTCCATCATTCTTAAATGGAAGAAGTTTGGAACCACCAAGACTCTTCCTAGAGCTGGCCGCCCGGCCAAACTGAGAAATTGGGGGAGAAGGGCCTTGGTCAGAGAGGTGACCAAGAACCAGAAGGCACATGACAGCCCATTTTAAGTTTGAAAAGATGGAACGTGTTGACCTGAATGCCAAGTGTCACGTCTGGAGGAAACCTGGCACCATCCCTACGGTGAATCATGGTGGTGGCAGCATCATGTTGTGGGGATGTTTTTCAGCAGCAGGGACTGAGAGAATAGTCAGGATCGAGGGAAAGATGAACAGAGAAAAGTACAGAGAGATCCGTGATGAGTGAGTGAGTGAGTGAGTGAGTGAGTGAGTGAGTGAGTGAGTGAGTGAGTGAGTGAGTGAGTGAGTGAGTGAGTGAGTGAGTGAGTGAGTGAGTGAGTGAGTGATTTAGTGATTTAGTGAGAGAGAGCGAGAGAGAGAGAGAGGGAGAGAGAAGGGGAGAGAGAGAGAGAGAGAGAGAGAGAGAGAGAGAGAGAGAGAGAGAGAGAGAGAGAGAGAGAGAGAGAGAGAGAGAGAGAGAGAGAGTGAGAGTCAGAGGTGCCATGATAGGGGGTGTATAGGTAGGTAGAGAAATGGTGTCCATTTCTTAGACAACATTATTGTAGATGTGTTCCCTCTCCACAAAAGACAGGTGACTTTGTCCCGAAAGGGATTGGGAAAGGAGGGTCCTACAAGGGAATAGGGAAGCTTTAGAGAATGTGATGGCTCTGACAGTCCATCCACAGGGAAATGGGAATACCATGGAATACCGAGGCACATGTGACAGGTGTGAGAATGGACCCTGAACCCAATAATTCAGACGGATAAGGAGACAAATACAGAGCAGAAGAATCAAAGGAAATGCCTGGCCTGTCGTTCCCATGTTAAATCACCTCTTTTCTCCATCTCTCCCTTTCTCTCTACCCATTTGGAGAGGAGAGGATAGCCGTTTCCTGTCTTTCAATGGGAGGACAAAGTCGAGAGTGAGGGATAGCAAGACTGTGAGAAAGAAAGGGAGGGTGAAGAGAGAGACTGAGACAAACAAACAGAGAGAGACAGAGCAAAAGAAGAAGGGTTATGCAGGCCATTGTGTCAGACAGACAGACAGAGAGAGAGAAGATGGGGTGGGGTGAGGAGAGCGATAGAGAGAGACACATACAGAGACACAGACAGACTAACGGATGGACATAGAGACAGACGGACATACAGCGGGTGAAATAAGTATTGAACACGTCACCATTTTTCTCAGTAAATATATTTCCAAAGGTGCTATTGACATGAAAGTTTCACCAGATGTTGGTAACAACCCAAGTAATCCATACATACAAAGAAACCAAAACAAATACGTTCAGAAATTAAGTTATGTGTATTAATGTGAAATGACACAGGGAAAAAGTATTGAACACATGAAGAAAGGGAGGTTCAAAAAGGCTTGGAAAGCCAAGACAACAGCTGAAAACTATCAGTAATTAAAAAGCAATCCAGTCCCCTGTCAGTGCAAATTAATATCAGCTGGTTCAGTCCCAACTGATGGCCTACAAAAAGGTCTCATTGCCAAGGTGTCACACAAGACACATCTCATGATGGGTAAAAGCAAAGAGCTGTCTCAAGATATTCGCAACCTAATTGTTGCAAAACATAATGATGGCATTGGTTATAGGTGCATTTCTAAGCTTCTGAATGTTCCAGTGAGCACTGTTGGGGCCATAATACGAAAGTGGAAAGACAATCATTTCACCATAGATTTGCCTCGACCAGGTGCTCCTCGCAAGATTTCTGATAGAGGAGTGAAAAGAAGAATCAGAAGAGTTGTCCAAGAGCCAAGGACCACTTGTGGAGAGCTTCAAAAAGACCTGCAATTAGCAGGTACTGTTGTCTCAAAGAAAACATTAAGTAATGCACTCCACCGCCATGGCCTGTATGCACGCTCACCACGCAAGACTCCATTGTTGAAAAAAAAGCATGTTGAAGCTCGTTTAAAGTTTGCTGCACAACATTTGGAAAAGCCAGTGAAATACTGGGAGATTATAGTGTGGTCAGATGAGAGCAAAATTGAACTGTTTGGATGTCATAATACACACCATGTTTGGAGGAGAAATGGCACTGCACATCACCCTAAAAACACCATACCAACAGTGAAGTTTGGAGGTGGGAACATCATGGTGTGGGGCTGCTTTTCAGCAAATGGTACTGGCAAACTTCACATAATTGAAGGAAGGATGAATGGACAAATTTACGAGGAGCACCTGGTCGAGGCAAATTTATGGTGAAATTATTGTCTTTCCACGTCCGTATTATGGCCCCAACAGTGCTCACTGGAACATTCAGAAGCTTAGAAATGCGCCTATAACCAATGTTTTATGTTTTGCAACAATTAGGTTGCGAATGTCTTGAGACAGCTCTTTGCTTTTACCCATCATGAGATGTGTCTTGTGTGACACCTTGGCAATGAGACCTTTTGTAGGCCATGTGTTGGGACTGAACCAGCTGATATTAATTTGCACTGACAGGGGGCTGGATTGCTTTTTAATTACTGATAGTTTTCAGCTGTTGTCTTGGCTTTCCATGCCTTTTTGAACCACCCTTTCTTCATGTGTTCAATACTTTTTCCCTGTGTCATTTCACATTATTACACATAACTTAATTTCTGAACTTATTTGTTTTGGTTTCTTTGTATGTAAGGATTACTTGGGTTGTTACCAACATCTGGTGAAACTTTCATGTCAATAGCACCTTTGGAAATATATTTACTGAGAAAAATGGTGACGTGTTCAATACTTATTTCACCCGCTGTAGAAACCAACAGAAGTAGGCACAGAAATG
Source organism: Thymallus thymallus (assembly GCA_023634145.1). Taxonomy (NCBI): domain Eukaryota; kingdom Metazoa; phylum Chordata; class Actinopteri; order Salmoniformes; family Salmonidae; genus Thymallus; species Thymallus thymallus. The sequence goes on along the minus strand of CM042410.1, from coordinate 21,087,719 downwards.
ATGAGAGGGGTTGAGGGGGGAGTATGCCTGTCTGTCTGTCTGTCCGTTTGTCTGTCCCAGGCCACATTCCAGCAGAGTAATCCCACTGACAAAGCCTGGTGAGAGGGCTAGGAACTGACCTAGGGTCTGTCAGTCAGCAGCTGATCTCTCTGATATCACCAACATGGGGAGTGTAAACTATACTCTCATATTCACAGACACACAGGCACGTGCATACTAAACCCTTGCAGGAACATACCTGAATGAACACACACATAAGCCCAGACATATAGAGTACATTGCACTGTACTGACAATAGTAGCTGTACCTGAACACCATTGAAGATCCGAAAGTATGTTCCCATTCACAATCATATCCTCTCCCTTTCCTTCTACCTCGTTCCTCGTCTCTCTTCCCTCGTTCCTCCTCACCTCCAAACATCCTTCTCAGATTATTTTATCATATTCCTCTGTCTGTCACCCCACCCAACCTCTCACTGTCCCCCCCACACACCCCACTATGAGCAGAGCCAGTGTAGCATTTCAGTTGTTAACAGAGTTTGTGGGGGGAGGGGGGGTATGAGAGGGGAAGGGGGGATCATGAATAGGTCTCATTCTCCTGGACTAGACTTCAAACGGACCTGCATCAGTCAGCCAGGTGGAGCACTGCCGGCCCACAATGCCCGACGGCGGCCCAAAGGTTTCAGATTTACAGAGCACACTCTCACACACACGACAGACAGACTTACACACTGATGCATGGAATGAGCCGTACCTTCACACACACACACACACACTGGTTCTTGATGAGCAAGTAGACTCTATTAGTGTCTCTGGCCAGCGGATCCTGGCTGTGTGCGTGAGAGAGAGAGAAAGAAAGAGAGAGAGAAAGAGAGAGAGAGAGAGAGAGAGAGAGAGAGAAGGAGAGAGAAAGAGAATGAGAGAGAGAGAGAGAGAGAGAGAGAGAGAGAGAGAGAGAGAGAGAGAGAGAGAGAGAGAGAGAGAGAGAGAGAGAGATAGAGAGAGAGAGAGAGAGAGAGAGAGAGAGAGAGAGAGAGAGAGAGAGAGAGATTAACCTTAATTGTAACCCTAACCCTAAGTCTAAAATAGCCTATTTCCTTTTGGGGGTTAGGGTGAAATGTCCCCACTTTTCAGAATTGTTCTTGTTTTACTAAGTCCTTGTGAGGACTTCAAAAACAAAACAGACTTCAAAAACAACACAACACACACACACACCTGCAGTGCACCATTCCTCACATAAAACCCCCCTTTCCTCCACCTCTTCTCCCCAGGCACCTGTGCGTTAAACAGTGATCCATCAGAGCTGTGTATGTCTCTGGGTGTTTTGGGCCAACCAATGGCATCAGATACTAATCAAACCATCACACTGATATCAAGAAAAGAAAAGCTTTACCGGAAGTTGATGCTGTTGTTAGCATAACAAATTATTAGATAAACATTTTACGATTTCGGGTGTTTTTGTAAATTCAATTTGGAGTTCCAGAGCGTTGTCAGACTGTCCATTTGTAAAATCAGAGCGTTTTGCTCTCAGAGCGTTCAGAGCGCACACGCTCTGGCGGAGGAGTAGGGTTGATCCAAGCGTTCAACAACGGCAGTCAAGCACCCAAGCTAACTGGCTGATGATGGCTAGCTACTTCCAGACTTCCAAATGAGGGAACACCTCACCCTAACCATTTTACTCGCTCTAGTAGAGCTGGTTAGGCTGTTTTCATGTTATCCAGAGCGGTGGTCACTGTAACTGTGCTGCTGACATCAATTTAATGACATTTTTTTCCCCCAACGTTTACTGACACTGGCCATAGTCAACTGGTGTTGTTGAGCGTTCGTAAATTCATCAGTTATTCTGCGCGAGTGCTCTGAAATCGGAGTAGATAGCCAGAATTAACAATGTCCAATGAAACGCACAACGACTATACCACTTAATAATGATGTGAATAATCAAGTCAATAAACGTTGGGTAGTTAGTTAGATAATAGATAGTTAATATACTGCCTGGCAAGTTCGATGTATTAGTAGCCAACTAACATTAGTTAGGTAACTAGCTAACATACCGGTACATACTGCTGTAATGCTAAGCGGTTCGTAAGGATAGCGTAGCTAACAAATTATCAGCCAAAATAGCGTGTAACTTATTTGAAAAGTCATTACTTTATTACATTGCTGAACATTTGCTTAACATGTGTCATAATTAGTTAAAGCAATGAATTTGTATGCACTCTCGTCGGACTTCGTGTGCATATTTTCTGCCATTTTCTTAAAATCGGAAAATGTTGTGAAGCCACGCTCATTTTCAGAAGAATTGCATTATGGGCCCTAAAAGTGCGGAAGTAGTGTACACGGCTTGTATACTTTGTATTTTGGAGAATGTAGTACGACATCTGGGAACTTTTGGCATACTAACCTTATCCATACTATGACCAATAAGCATACTACATACTCAATTCACGTCACAAATAGTATGGTTATTGCGGTTAGTTTGAGTATTCTAACACAGCTAAAGAGAAAATATTAGCTTCTACTACCAAAAAAATTGCTGACTGTGTCTACATGAGTTAAGACACATACAAACTGTCCCATAAAAGACTTCAGTACAACGGCTGTTCTAAATGCACTGTTTTAAACTGGTGCAACTGAAAAATAAAAACAGAATTAACTAAGCACACGCAGCAAACCAAACAAACACACATTTTAAACTGCTGTTACAGAGCTGTGTATTTGAAAGACATAACATTTGCATAGGTAATCACTGCTGATCAATATTGGTGAGCCTCAAAGTACACGTCTCATAAAGCAATGTTTACATACACATACAAAATGCTGAGACATATACTTATTTCTGGATATAGGAAATAATGTGTCATTCAGATGGATTCATAAAGTAATGATGCTCAATTCCATGCATTGACTGAATATGACTGCTGCTCTCCCACTAAATAGAGCCACAGTAGAAATACAGAGTACCGCCCATACGCAGGAATGCATTTACAATTCACAGTCCACAGACATACCGGTTTCTATTACATAGCCCCTGCTACTACTGCTGCACAGTGGTTTCAGTTGGCAGTAAAGACTCATTGGCATCCAATAGCTGAGGATACAAATGCATATGATCTATTCAATTAAATGAAATGGCAACCGAGTGGTGAATGCAGTGTATGGACACTTCAGGCCAATAGACTGTAATTTGAGTAATACTGGATGCAGACTGTCCTTTGTGGATGTCTATGGCTCAGATAAGGCAGACAGGTGTGTAGTACAGGAGAAAGTGGATGTAGAGCCGTCTAGAGAGCTATAGAAAGATGCAAATGGACAGAATTTACAAATTCACACACTGACCTGTGCTACCATAGAAAACACTCTCTCCCCCTCTACCATTCCCCTCCCTCTCCATAGGAAACAAGGCTGCCACTTCCTGTGCACACGGGCCTCAACCAATCAACATCAGATAAGAGGTAAACCAGCCTCCCCTCCAATCGGAGCCAGGCGGGGGCAGTCACATAACTGGCCCGCCAATCTTGATAAGGGGGGGTGCGGTGTCCACCCGCTTCTGAAATGTCCCTTTTTATCCAACAGCCCTTCCCCTGTCCCTGCCTGGCCTCTCATGTCCCGGCCGGTGCACCTCTAGGCCTGGCTGTGGTGGTGTGGTGGGGCTGTAGCAGGCTGGGGTGTGGATTCTCTCTCTCTCTCTCTCTCTCTCTCTCTCTCTCTCTCTCTCTCTCTCTCTCTCTCTCTCTCTCTCTCTCTCTCTCTCTCTCTCTCTCTCTCTCTCTCTCTCTCTCTCTCTCTCTCTCTCTGTGGGCTGGGCTTTGTGTTTGTGCTGCAATTATGCCTCTCTCTCATCCGCCCCTGCTCCCCTGTGACCTCTGGCTCAGGGTCAAGCCCCTGGATGCCCCCGCCCCCTCCCTCCCCTCGTCACACACAATGGACCTCCATTCATGGGCCTGGAGAAGAGAAAGAGAGGAGGAGTAGGAGACTAGAGGAGTGGAAGCTATATCTCACCATCGCATCTTTCCATTCCGTCTGTCTCAAGTGTTAGCCCCCTTAGCTTCCGCCCACATCTGTCTAGCCATAGCCCCCTCGTCTAGCGGCCGGCATCCTCTCTGCCGTCGCCCATTGCCCACTCAACCGACACCCTCCTGTTCCTACCTCCCCATGTCAGACCCTAGATCCAGTGACGAGCTGCCCCATCCTGGCACTCCCTTCCTAGGGTTGCAGTCTGTGTCTATAGTCCCTTGGAGAGCTCTGGTGTAACTGGTCTAAAAATTGCAGCTTTTTCATATAGGTGCTACCCTTTCTATCCATAGGTGCTACCCTTTCTATCCAATCTGGCACTAGCTGGACCTTTGCCTCTTTACATAAAACATCACAATTCTGGAGACCCATTCCTTAAACCCACAGTACATCATATCACCACATTTCTAAACGCTATATCACCATACATCTCATACTGGATGTCCAGGATGCCCATAGCTGATGTATCACCTGCTGTCTCCTATAGAATGATAGCGTTAGCTGAAACCTGTGAGTTTTGGTTTCAGTCAGGGAGGGACGGGGCCTTCCCCCAGAGGGCCGGGCGGAGACAGTAGGGGGGCATCAGGGGGTGGAGGGGGTGGGGGTAAGGGGGGTACAGTACTGGTGTTGATGGGTGGGCTGGGCAGGCTGCGATTTAAATGGAGATTGAGCCCCTAGGGGTAACCTGGCAACAGGCAGGAGCTGCTGTCAGATTAGAATCTGAGAGAGAGAGATAACCAGTTTACTGCCCCCTGGATGGATGAGAGGGGGAGGAGGAGAAGGAGGAAGAGGAGGAGGGGTGCAATGTGTATGTGTCAGTGTGTATTTAACCCGCAGTGCTGCATGGCAAAAGGCAGCTGCAGAGGCCTTTTCTAAAGGAGGCATGGGGCTGTTAAAGCAGCATGGTTAAAATACCACACACAACACAGAGCAAACACACACAGCACATCCATCACTGACTGCATGCAGCACAGCCAGCCAGCCAGCCAGCCAGCCAGCCAGCCAGCCAGACAGCCAGCCAGACAGACAGACAGACAGACAGACAGACAGACAGACAGACAGACAGACAGACAGACAGACAGACAGACAGACAGACAGACAGACAGACAGACAGACAGACAGACAGACAGACAGACAGACAGACAGACAGACAGACAGACAGACAGACAGACAGACAGACAGATACACACACTGGGAAACACAGACAGACACACACAGACGGACAAACACACACACACACACACAGAGAAACATACAAATAGAAATGCAAACAGACATAGAACAACACAGTCAAACAAATTGATACACACACACACACACAACAAAACAAACAGTGAGACAAAAGGAAATTACACACAATTGTGTTGTGCCACTGCTTTGTTCCTGGGTGATCAGTCAGAAGTTGAGACACACGTTTATACAATAGAATGACTCCGGGTCTGTGTTTGAAACCAACACAAACACACCACTGACCAGCATCATTCAGCCCCTATGGCCACCTCAACTCTTTATATAGTATCTGACCAGCATCATTCAGCCCCTATGGCCACCTCAACTCTTTAAATAGTATCTGACCAGCATCATTCAGCCCCTATGGCCACCTCAACTCTTTAAATAGTATCTGACCAGCATCATTCAGCCCCTATGGCCACCTCAACTCTTTAAATAGTATCTGACCAGCATCATTCAGCCCCTATGGCCACCTCAACTCTTTAAATAGTATCTGACCAGCATCATTCAGCCCCTATGGCCACCTCAACTCTTTAAATAGTATCTGACCAGCATCATTCAGCCCCTATGGCCACCTCAACTCTTTAAATAGTATCTGACCAGCATCATTCAGCCCCTATGGCCACCTCAACTCTTTAAATAGTATCTGACCAGCATCATTCAGCCCCTATGGCCACCTCAACTCTTTAAATAGTATCTGACCAGCATCATTCAGCCCCTATGGCCACCTCAACTCTTTATATAGTATCTGACCAGCATCATTCAGCCCCTATGGCCACCTCAACTCTTTAAATAGTATCTGACCAGCATCATCCAGCCCCTATGGCCACCTCAACTCTTTAAATAGTATCTGACCAGCATCATTCAGCCCCTATGGCCACCTCAACTCTTTAAATAGTATCTGACCAGCATCATTCAGCCCCTATGGCCACCTCAACTCTTTAAATAGTATCTGACCAGCATCATTCAGCCCCTATGGCCACCTCAACTCTTTAAATAGTATCTGACCAGCATCATTCAGCCCCTATGGCCACCTCAACTCTTTAAATAGTATCTGACCAGCATCATTCAGCCCCTATGGCCACCTCAACTCTTTAAATAGTATCTGACCAGCATATATACGCAACATACAACAATTTAAAAGATTTTACTGAGTTACAGTTCACATAAGGAAATCAGTTTTGAGCGCGTCATTTGTCTCTGTGCTGCTGTGCTGTTTGTTGCTTCTTGGCTACCTGCCAAGCTTTACAGTTTTTCATTTTTTATAACCGTTTAATCAATCTTCATTTAACACATTTACCAATGTCATAGTTATTTTAAATTTTTTCCTGTCTACTTTTTATTCATTAAACTTTTTTTTACCCCAGACGCTTTATCTGGACATAGTTCTACAGGACTTCCACCAGCCAAAGCTAAGTAGAAACATTATTAACACTATGCAGACTCCTCTTTGAATCTGCGTATTTCCCCAAAACTCAGCTGTCGTGAGTCTGCACAGAACTGCCAGGACCTAGGATCAATGGAGACACTCATGTTTTTTTAATCCTATATCTCTTGACACATTCATGAAAATTGTCATGGCCTCTAAACCTTCAACCTGCATACTGGACCCTATTTCAACTAAACTAGTGAAAGAGCTACTTCCTGTGCTTGGCCCTCCTATACTGAACATAATAAATTGCTCCCTTTCCACCGGATGTGTACCAAACTCTCTAAAAGTGGCAGTAATAAAGAATCTCTTGAAAAAGCCAAGCCTTGACCCAGAAAATATAAAAAACTATCTGCCTATATCGAATCTCCCATTTCTCTCAAAAATCGTAGAAAAAGCTGGTACGCAGCAACTCACTGCCTTCCTGAAGACAAATAATAATGTATACGAAACACTTTTAGACCCTATCATAGCACTGAGACTGCACTCGTGAAAGTGGTAAATGACATTTTAATGACGTCAGACCAAGGCTCTGCATCTGTCCTCGTGCTCTTAGCCCTTAGGGCTGCTTTTGACACCATCGACCACCATATTATTTTGGAGAGATTGGAAACCTTAATTGGTCTACACGGACAAGTTCTTACCTGGTTTAGATCTTATCTGTTGGAGAGATATCAGTTTGTCTCCGTTGATGGTTTGTCCTCTGACAAATCAATTGTACGTTTCGGTGTTCCTCAAGGTTCCGTTTTAGGGCCACTATTGTTTTCACTATATATTTTACCTCTTGGTGATGTCATTCAGAAACATAATGTTAACTTACATTGCTATGCAGACGACACACAGCTGCACATTTTTATGAAACATGGTGATGCCCCAAAATTGCCTGCCCTGGAAGCCTGTGTTTCAGACATAAGGAAGTGTATGGCGGCAAATATTTTACTTTTAAACTCTGACAAAACAGAGATGCTAGTTTTAGGTCCCAAGAAACAAAGAGATCTGCTTTTGGATCTGACAATTAATCTTGATGGTTGTACAGTTGTCCCCCAAAAAACTGTGAAGGACCTCGGCGTTACTCTGGACCCTTATTCACAGATACCTTAAAAAAAGGTACGGGCGTTGGTCTAAAAACCAGTCAGTATCTGGTGTGACCACCATTTGCCTCACGCGACACATCTCCTTCACATAGAGTTGATCAGGCTGTTGATTGTGCCATGTGTAATGTTGTCCCACTCCTCTTCAATGGCTGTGCGAAGTTGCTGGATATTGGCGGGAACTGGAACACGATGTCGTACACGTTAATCCAGAGCATCCCAAACATGCTTAATGGGTGACATGTCTGGTGAATAGGCAGGCCATGGAAGAACTAGGACATTTTCAGCTTTCAGGAATTGTTTACAGATCCTTGCGTCATGGGGCCATTCATTATCATGCTGAAATATGATGTGATGTCGGTGGATGAATGACGCAACAATGGGCCTCAGGATCTCATCATGGTATCTCTGTGCATTCAAATTGCCCTCTATAAAATGCAATTGTGTTCGTTTTCCATAGCTTATGCCTGCCCATACCATAACCCCACCATGCGGCACCCTGTTCACAACGTTGTCATCAGCATACCACTTGCCTACACAACGCCATACACATGGTCTGGGGTTGTGAGGCCGGATGGACGTAGTGCCAAATTCTCTAAAACGACGTTGGAGGCGGGTTATGAATGAACATTAAATTCTCTGGCAACAGCTCTGGTGGACATTCCTGCAGTCAGCATGCCAATTGCACACTCCCTTCAAAACTTGAGACATCTGTGGCCTTTTAGAGTGGCCTTTTATTGTCCCCAGCACAAGATGCACCTGTCTAATGATCATGCTGTTTAATAAGCTTACTGATATGCCACACCCGAAATGCTCACTAACAGGGATGTAAACAAATGTGTGCACCACATTTGAGAGAAATAAGCTTTTTGTGCGTACGGAACATTTCTGGGATTTTTTTATTTCAGCTCATGAAACATGGGAACAACACTTTACACAATGTGTTTATATCTTTGTTCAGTGTATTTTACAACTTAGAAAATTGCTTCTAACTGTTATTTGACAGTAATATAAAGAAACATTTGTGTGGAAATTTAGTGCAGGGATGTGTGGAGTTTTGGTTCTTGAAATCACTCTAACTGGACTGATATTATGAAGCTGTGTGAAATAAATGACCAAGGTGCAGCGCTATTGAAGTTCGGCATACTATTTTTATCACACAAACTGGGAAAACAATAAACAGAGAAAACCGCAACGTGCGTGTGAGTTCAAAATGGAACTGACACAAAACAATGATCCACAACAAAGGTGGAAAAAGGAACACACTAAATAGGATCCCCAATTAGAGACAACGCAATGCAGCTGCCTCTAATTGGCGACCAACACAAATTAACACCATAGAGTCTGTTAGAAAACCTACCTAGACTACTAAACCTGTCAGTCCTAGAAATGCCTATGGGCATCTCTAAACCTAACCCTGACAAGTTGCATTTTTTTTGCATGAGGATGATTAGTGGCTTTGCAATAAAATCGGTGTATTTTGTCTATGTTATCTAACAGGACACTTTGGCTAAGTAGTCCCATTGAGTCCACTCTGACAATTTCAGTCTAATTTACTGAACCATGTCCAATACGTTGCAGGCAAACAACTTAAACAAGTATTGAGGAAAGTAATGGCTGATTGATTTATAGAGAGACTGATCTATCTGATAAATTGATTGATTGATTGATTGTTTGATTGATCGCTTGATTGATTGAGAGTGACGGACTGTCTAGACAGAGAATTGATGGACGTAAGAAGCAACCTCCTTGGTTTACTAAGGACACAGCTACTGCATCTGATGTCCAATACACTAACCTTAGATGGAAAAAGGATTATATACTATTTAACGCTCCCGCAAGCTTTAAGTGAAACAAAAAGTGTATTTTTATCCAACTCCAACACATTAGAACTAACCTTTATTGCTTGAACCTCTGTTTTTCTGCTTCACAGAAACAATAGTAAATTGAATTTTCTTGTGAATCAAGAGAACACAGATATAATCGTAAAACGTTCAAGACAGTCCTGGTACACACACACGAGTATAGGGACTGTTTGAATCTATGGATAAAACACACACTTATCATAAGAACTGTCCAATCCATGGATAAAATCAACACACACACACACACACACAGGCCCTGCTGGCTGGCTGGCTGATGGATTGAGGGGGATTTGTGGGGAGGCAGGCGAGCAGGTCGTGGCCCCCCTCGTCAGCTGTGTTGGTGTAGTGACAGGAGAGGAAAGGGGCTCACAGAAAACGAGAGGGGTCCACACAAAGAGAGGGGGGGCCTCTGCTAGAAAAGAAGAGCAAATAAATCTTCTCAACAGGGAAGAGAGGGACAGAGAAAATAAGTAGGGGGAGAGGAGGGGGTAGGGGTGAAGTCTAAAACAATGACTGCTCTTTTTTGCAGGTGTGTGTGTGTGTTTGTGTGTTTGTGTGTGTACCAAATAAGCTGAGCATGGATCTGCTTTTTCCTGTTGTTAACTTTCTGATGATTTGCATGTGGCCTTTATCGGCTACAGACGTGCAGTGGTGTGTGTGTCAATAAAATGAAACAAACAAAAGAACATGTATGAAAGACTTTGTATGTTTTTTGGTTTGAATTCAGTATGAACATCTGAAATGTTTCTTATTGGATCCAAGCTGGGATCCATGTCTGTATCTTCTAAACCTCTCAGTTAGGTTCACGACACAAGTGTGTGCATAACTTTGATCATTAACTACATGAAAACCAAACAAGACATAGGACTATAAACCTGTGAGAGAGGATTCTCAGTCCATCTGAAAAAGAGCGATAATGACTGCTTTACTGGAAGACTATAAAACTAATTTATATTAACTATAAACTGGGATTACCACATCAGCGGTATGAGGGTGGTCTGAACATCTTCAAAGGAAAGTCAACAATTGTTTAAGAGTATATGGATATTTATAGCTATACAGTATATACACTGTACAAAACATTAAGAACACCTTTCTAATATTGAGTTGCGCACTCCCCAAGTGACATCAATAACGGATCATAGCTTTCACCTGGATTCACCTGGTCAGCCATGTAAAGAGCAGGTGTTCTCAATGTTTTGTGTGTGTGTGTGTGTGTGTGTGTGTGTGTGTGTGTGTGTGTGTGTGTGTGTGTGTGTGTGTGTGTGTGTGTGTGTGTGTGTGTGTGTGTGTGTAAAGTTGCAAAGATGTCAGATGAACTAATCTAATTTTGGTAAGTATTTGATCGATCTGTTAACAATTGTGAATTCAAATTCAACAAGATCAAGTGACTAAGGGGGCAGTTGAAATTGGTGAGGGGGCATTGCAACTATATTGAATTCTTCTTATATCACGCTATACCCCAATAAAGATAACGTTAAAATGCAGAGACCATTGATTGAGTGCTTTTGAAGTGACAGGTTGATGCAAAATCTCTGCTGCACTGTATCAGCACAATGAACAGCGCCCTACACACTAAAGAGAGGCCGCTTTGGTAATGAATATAGGCTACAAGATAGATTGGTTTAACGAAGACGCGGGGAGTCAGGAAGCAGGTGCAGACGGTGAGTTTAATAAGAACAAACGTAGAGTGGATACAGGAACAAAAACCAGAAACAATATTGCCTGATGGATAAAGGGGGAGTAATCAGGGAAGTGATGAAGTCCAGGTGTGCCTAATGATGAGGCACAGGTGTGCGTAATTAAGGTTGCCATGTGTGCGTAATGACGGTTGCCAGGTGTGAGTAATGATGGGTTGCCAGGACCGTTGGTTAGTAGACAGAGACGTGGAGACGTGGAGTGCCGGAGGGATGGAGCTCGAGAAGACGTGACAATTGCTACAAACAGCTTATGTGAATGCAGCCATACACACAGCTGCGCAAACTAAATGCTGAAAGTTGTAGCCTAGTTATTAATGCATGTAATATTGAATAGCAGTTTGGCTTAGAATACCAACACAAACTGCGAATGCGAACGAATGCATGCAAACAGAACAAAACAGCGTTACCAAGTAGGCCTAGTAAACAAAATATCAGATCGATAAAGGCATGACGCTATTTATATTTAGGCTGGTTACATTAACAGTAAAGAAAGGCAGTAAACAAAAGGCGAATGGAGATCCAAATAAACAAATCATAGCCTACAGCCTACTACAGTGAGATGCAGCCATGCACAGCTGTCTTGACAAATACATTCTAATTTGACCCATGTAATCAATTAAGCAATGCCAGCCTACCATAAACACGTTTCCAATATATACAGTTCGATTGACAACCAATAGGCTACCAAGAACCATAATTGAATGTATCTATTTCTATGATAAAACATACCGATATATAGCTATACCCAGGGGCGTCTGTTAAAATCAAATCAAATTGTATTTGTCACATGCACCGAATACAACAGGTGTAGACCTTAACGTGAAATAGAGTTCAGAAAATATTTACAAAATAAACTACAAGAAAAAAAGAAAAAAAGAACACAATAAAATAACAATAATGAGGCTATATACAGGGGGTACCGGTACCGAGTCAATGTGTGGGGGTACAGGTTAGTAATGAGGCTATAAACAGGGGGTACCAGAACCGAGAAAATGTGTGGGGGTACAGGTTAGTAATGAGGCTATATACAGGGGGTACTGGTACCGAGTCAATGTGTGGGGCTACAGGTTAGTAATGAGGCTATATACAGGGGGTACCGGTACCGAGTCAATGTGTGGGGGTACAGGTTAGTAATGAAGCTATATACAGGGGTACCGGTACTGAGTCAATGTGTGGGGGTACAGGTTAGTAATGAGGCTATATACAGGGGCTACCGGTACCGAGTCAATGTGTGGGGCTACAGGTTAGTAATATGGTTATATACAGGGGGTACCGGTACCGAGTCAATGTGTTGGGGTACAGGTTAGTAATGAGGCTATATACAGGGGGTACCGGTACTGAGTCAATGTTTGGGGGTACAGGTTAGTAATGAGGCTATATACAGGGGTACCGGTACCGAATCAATGTGTGGGGTTACAGGTTAGTAATGAGGCTATATACAGGGGGTACCGAGTCAATGTGTTGGGGTACAGGTTAGTAGTGAGGTTATATACAGAGGGTTCCGGTACCGAGTCAATGTGCGGGGGTACAGGTTAGTCGAGGTAATTTGTACATGTAGGTAGGGGTAAAGTGACTATGCATAAATAATAAACAGTAGTGTGGGGGTGTCAATGCAAATAGTCTGGATGGCCATTTGATTAATTGTTCAGCAGTCTTATGGTTTGGGGGTAGAAGCTGTTAAGGAGCCTTTTGGAAGCTCCGGTACCGCTTGCCGCGTGGTATCAGAGAGAACATTCTATGACTTGGGTGCTTGTAGTCTTTGACCATTTTTTGGGCCTTTCTCTTACACCGCCTAGAATATAGGTCCTAGTGGTGTACTGGGACGTACGCACTACCATCTTTCTTGGTGTGTTTGGAGCATGATAGTTTGTTGGGGATGTGGACACCAAGGAACTTAAAACTCTCGACCCGCTCCACTACAGCCCCGTCGATATGAATGGGGTTGTGTTCGGCCCTCCTTTCCCTGTAGTCCACGATCATCTCCTTTGTCTTGCTCACGTTTAGGGAGAGGTTGTCGCTGACCTCCTCCCTATACACTGTCTCATCGTTGTCGGGGATCAGGCCTACCACCGTTGTGTTGTTAGCAAACTTAATGATGGTGTTGGAGTCGTGCTTGGTCACGCAGTCGTGGGTGAACAGGGAGTACAGGAGGGAACTAAGCATGCACCCCTGAGGGGCCCCCGTGTTGAGGATCAGAGTGGCAGATGTGTTGTTGCCTACACTTACCACCTGGGGGCGGCCCGTCAGGAAGTCCCGGATCCAGTTGCAGAGGGAAGTGTTTAGTCCCAGGGTCCTTAGCTTAGCGATGGGCTTTGAGGGCACTATGGTGTTGAACGCTGAGCTGTAGTCAATGAACAGCATTCTCACATAGGTGTTCCTTTTGTCCAGGTGGGAAAGGGCAGTGTGGAGTGCGATTGAGATTGTGTCATCTGTGGATCTGTTGGGGCGGTATGCAAATTGGAGTTGGTCTAGGGTTTCCGGGATGATGGTGTTGATGTGAGCCATGACCAGCCTTTCAAAGCACTTCATGGCTACCGATGTGAGTGCTACAGGGCGGTAGTCATCTTGGGCACAGGGACTATGGTGGTCTGCTTGAAACATGTAGGTATTTTGGGTTGTTTCATTAGAATTATATTGAATTATGTTTATATCACGCTATTCCACAAAAAACATATGAGTTCAAATGCTGAGACCATTGAGTGCTTTTGACCAAGAAGTGACAGGTTGGCGTGAAGTCTCCCCTGCGCTCTATCAGAACCATGGACAGCGCCCTACACACTAAAGCAAGACCAAACCTAGGCTAGTGGCTAAGGAAGTCATTTTGCCCTTCCATACACTAGGCTGTACCACCAAGATTTGCTCTGTGGAACTTCTTGAATAATCAAGATCCTCAAATGGCAGTTGGATTAGTTGAGCTTTCCTCGGTTGTACCATGCCTCTTCTGTGCTGACTGAACAGTTCTTGTATGTAGCTGTGGACGCCCCAAAAGTCGATCCATGTGTCAGTGCAGGAAGCACGGTCGGCATAGCGGAGAGAGGCCCAGAGAATCGTTTCAGGATATCAAATGGGGTCCATTTGTCCTCATTGGAGCCGGAGTGGGTGATTTCAGTCTGCAATAATTGGCGAGCAACACTAAACTCAGCTTCCGCCAAATCTCTATTGCTTAGATTCATCAGGGGTTTCACTTTTTTCACATCTAGAAAGTCATGGCTATCTGGGTCAAGGGCACACAAGGCCCCCACCAGTTGGCTGTTGCGTTCGCACAATCGTTCGGACATTTCATCAATGACAGCATTTAATGTGCTGAAGAACAGTCTTTTACACTCAGTCTCTTCTGCTCTGTCCTGCTGGCCTACTGTGCTGTCCACCACGTATTGCTGGAGATGTGTACTTACATAACGTTGTTTGCTTGGAGCTGGTGGTGCGTCAGTGCCACTGGCACTGAACTGTGCCTAAATGGCTTCGAACTCGCTGTCGCACCTCAGCATCTCGACAAACTCCAACGCACTGCGGACCACTTTGACTCCAGTGTAAAGATCCGTTGCTTTTGCCTGGAGTAATGTGTTTGGAGAATCGAGAAGACTAAGGATTCTGTGCACCATGGTGGCTGTAACCTTAAAGCCGGGGTCCGTCAACGCCTTCAGCTGCCCTTAGCCTCAAGTCTTACTTCTGTGTTGTACAAACGTGTGCATTCGATGTCAGAGAGGAACTCCACAATGCGGTCACAACTTTTAACAACCACTGACACAGTAGCCAGGTGTCCCCCTTCTCCTTTGGCTTTGTTTGGGTACTTTGACGAAGCAAGTTTCTGATATCCATCGTGGCAGTGGCAGATTAACTGGTTGGAGCTAGCTAAATAGGCTAAGGCTAATAACACTTACGCTTTTTACAGCTAGCTAAAAAGCTAACTAAACTCTGTAGTGGTGGGGCGTGAGTCAAGTTTCAACGGTAAACTTGACCCCGCCCTTATAATTAAAAATCTAATATTTCGCGAAGAGGCATATCATGTTATTCATTTAGCCTACCACGGATGAAAAGCGTTTTTTCCCGCTTTTTATGGAAACCCAAATGAGTTCTACCTAATCCCCCAATATATATTTTACTTACAAGACACAATAATGCAAGGTGATTTCATTGATAGAGTATAACTGTCTACTTCATTGATAGAGTATAACTGTCTACTCAACCACTTTTTAGACTGGAGGATATGTGTTTGTAGCCTGTTATACATTTGTTTACAAGAACCGACCAATTGATTGATCTTGTTAAACCCTTATCAGGCAGACATATCTCCATTTGAGGCTCAGTTTCTTGTAAAGTGTTCTACTGGCCACAAAAGTGACAGGGAAGCGCTGCCATCATGGCTATTACTGGGTCAGGCTGTCAGACTGTGTCAGTGTGGGCAACTGTGGGGCTGATTTGCCTCTAACAGAACTCCTCTTCTTACAGGACACATTTGCATTGGCTTATCCCCCTGCCTGGAAATAATATGAAAGTAAAACATTGTCATAGGAGACCTCTTTGTCTCATGGAGCATGACATGTATGGACACACACACAGGAATGAGATAAATGTGAAACACAAACTGTAGTTACACCTGTGGCAATTATACCACCTGTTTTATTTTACACTGTTTTAAAAACCTGGTGACAAATGTTCAAGTGCAGTAGAAATGTATGAATAACCCCACCACATAGAGAGAGAGAGAGAGAGAGAGAGAGAGAGAGAGAGAGGGTTCTAACCTCTGCTCCTTTGGTCCATTATTTGGAGAGGAGGGGATGGAGGGGATGGAGAGAGGGAATGGAGGAAAGAGGAGAGGGGACGGAGGGATGTGCTGTGGATAGAGAAGAGAGAGAGACAGAGAGAGAGAGAGTTCTGGTTTTCATTATCAGCAGTGATATTAGCGCTTTGTTAACAGGCAGCATTTGCAAATATTATTGTGACTGATGGCTTTCGCACTCCTATGTAATGAGATACAGGCCAGCTCACAGATCCCTTTTAGCACTTGTCTCCCTTCCACTGACACCTACTAACACTACATTTACTGTGTGTGCATGTGTCTGTGTGTGTGTCTGTGTGTGCATGTGTCTGTGTCGCACCTGCCTCTCCATGCAAGGGCACACTGCAGGTAATAATGAGAGGCTTGCACACACTTAAATGTGTGTGTATACACGTATGTGTGTGTGTGTGCATGTATGCGTACAGTTAAAGTCAGAAGTTTACATACACTTAGGTTGAAGTCATTAAAACTCATTTTTCAACCACTCCATAGATTTCATGTTAACAAACTACAGTTTTGGCAAGTCGGTTAGGACATCTACTTTGTGCATGACACAAGTAATTCTTCCAACAATTGTTTATAGACAGATTATTTCACTTATAATTCACTATATCACAATTCCAGGGGATCAGAAGTTTACATACACTAACTTGACTGTGCCTTTAAACATCTTGGAAAAGTCCAGAAAATGATGTCATGGCTTTAGAAGCTTCTGATAGGCTAATTGACATCATTTGAGTCAATTGTAGGTGTACCTGTGGATGTATTTCAAAGCCTACCTTCAAACTCATTGCCTCTTTGCTCGACATCATGGGAAAATCAGCCAAAACCTCAGAAAAAATATGGTAGACCTCCACAAGTCTGGTTCATCCTTTGGAGCAATTTCCAAACGCCTGAAGGTATCACGTTCATCTGTACAAACAGTAGTACGCAAGTATAAACACCATGGGACCACGCAGCCACCATACCAATCAGGAAGGAGACGCATTCTGTCTCCTAGAGATAAACGTACTTTAAAGCAAAAAGTGCAAATCAATCCCAGAACAACAGCAAAGGGCCTTGTGAAGATTCTGGAGGAAACAGGTACAAAAGTATCTATATCCACAGTAAAACAAGGACAAATATCGTACTCTTTGGAGAAATGTCCTCTGGTCTGAGAAACAAAAATAAAATTGTTTGGCCATAATGACCATTGCTATGTTTGGAGGAAAAAGGGGGATGCTCGCAAGCCGAAGAACACCATCCCAACCGTGAAGCACGGGGGTGGCAGCATCATGTTGTGTGGGTGCTTTGCTGCAGGAGGGACTGGTGCACTTCACAAAATAGATGGCATCATGAGGAAGGAAAATTATGTGGATATATTGAAGCAACATCTCAAGACATCAGTCAGGAAGTTAAAGCTTGGTCGCAAATGGGTCTTCCAAATGGACAATGACCCCAAGCATACTTCCAAAGTTGTGGCAAAATGGCTTAAGGACAACAAAGTCAAGGTATTGGAGTGGCCATCATAAAACCCTGACCTCAATCCTATAGCAAATTTGTGGGCAGAACTGAAAAAGCGTGTGCGAGCAAGGAGGCCTACAAACCTGACTCAGTTACACCAGTTCTGTCAGGAGGAATGGGCCAAAATTCACCCAACTTATTGTGGGAAGCTTGTGGAAGGCTACCAGAAATGTTTGACCCAAGTTAAACAATTTAAAGTCAATGCTACCAAATACTAATTGAGTGTCTGTAAACTTCTGACCGACTGGGAATGCGATGAAAGAAATAAAAGCTGAAATAAATCATTCTCTCCACTACTCCTCTGACATTTCACATTCTTAAAATAAAGTGGTGATCCTAACTGACCTAAGACAGGGAATTTTTACAAGGATTTAATGTCAGAAATTGTGTTTAAACTTCCGACTTCAACTGTATGTGTGTTTGTGTGTGTGTGTGTGTGTGTGTGTGTGTGTGTGTGTGTGTGTGTGTGTGTGTGTGTGTGTGTGTGTGTGTGTGTGTGTGTGTGTGTATGTGTGTGTGTGTGTGTGTGTGTGTGTGTGTGTGTGTGTGTGTGTGTGTGTGTGTGTGTGTGTGTGTGTGTGTGTGTGTGTGTGTGTGTGTGTGTGTGTGTGTGTGTGTGTGTGTGTGTGTGCATGAGACATCCATCCCTATTATCTAATCCATATCACAGACTCCCTCTCCCTCCCTCCTTTTCTCAGATCTCATTTCAGCTCCAGGACTTTAGGACTTCACTCCTCACTCCCATATCTCCCTCTGGCCAATTTAGAGAATTATTCCAATTAAAGAGAAACTTTCCCAGATAAGCCTCAGATGTTCCCTTAAGGTTGTTTGAAGGTTGTTGATGGAGAGGGGATTCCTCAGAAGTCATTCTCTCATAAGTCATGATAATTGAAATTGGGAATTGTTTGATATGGACCAAAGAACCAAAGGTCATTCACTAAGATACGAAGACAAAACAATCAGACTCTAACACAATGCACATAAAACCTTCCACATGAAGTGGTTTGGATAGACCTAATGCACTGCATTTATATTCACACAAGAATACAAACCAATATACACACTATTGAGTTGTAAAAATGTAGAAGATAAAACATGTTTTGATTGCGTAAAGAATCCAATATAAACAAGACAAATGTGATTGATTTGAGGATCATGGAGTGGTATGCCTATAATAATGTAATTAGTATATAATTACACAGAGCCAATAGAGACAGAGGCCAAAGATGTCCTGTATGGGGACTGCATGTTAACTCTGTGTGATTAGTGTGTGATTGGCTGGGTTATATCTGAGGTTAGGAATCACAACATGAAGACAGAGGGAGGATATGAGAGAGAGAGAAGGAAGGTGAGAGAGAGGAAGAGAGAGGAATAGTGATAACAGGGCATAATAACACCACAGGCAAAGTGCTGAGATAAATCTAAGGGCCTTTGAGAGTGGAGCATGGCAACAAGATAAAATAGAAAGAGAGAATGAGAGAACGAGAAAGAAAGAAAGAGAGATAACAGGGACTGTACTGTACTTTCTCCTACTACGTGAGACACACACTGAACAGACACTATAGCCTTTATTTGTGTTCCCCCCCAGTTAAAATGGCCGTTCCCCTGTTCTAAATCTACTAAATCCCTGTGTCTGTGTCTCTACGGCCTTACCAGCTTCACAACACACTCATCCTTTATCTCTCTCACCCCAACACAATGTCCAGCACTGTAGATCACTACTGCCCCCTACAGGAATGACGTATACCACAACAAGCCCAAGGAGGAAACCACTGCAGTGAGCCAGGTTGTGTAAAATAAAGGAAAATCATGTCAAATATTCCAGTGAAGATAAACAGAGGCATGACTGACTGTGACAGCTCAGAGCAGAAGATAAACTGTATGGCCATTTTATCATCACCAACCTCCCCTTGTGTGGGAGGTGATGGGAGAGGAGAGGAGAGGGGAAGAAAATTACGATTGGGGTAGAGTTGGTATGAGGAGGATCAGTGATATAGTGGTAAAAACAATAGGTGGATAAATGCTGAACATCGATGTCGTTGAGAAAAGTAACTCTTCCTACTGTATATTTTCAATGTATTTTCCAGCTAAAGGGGGGTTAAAGCTCGTACCAATTTTAAAAAGGTGTGTAAACTATGTTTACATGCATTTTCCTCTTCACTACGTCACTTGTGTTATCAGTGTGGATGTGTTTGGGTCGAATCCTGGTATCAGAGTGTTATCTGGCCATTCACGGTCCATTACAGCGCTGCTTTATGACCCCCAATCAGAACAAGGCTAGCAGATAAGGGCCAATCAGAGCTCAGAGGGCTGATAAGAGCCAATCAGAACAGGGGAGTGATAAGGAGCAGACCTGTCCTGCAGGTGAGTTAAGGATCTGTAGAAACGAGGACAGAACCAGACCCACATGCAAATTTATACACACACACACACACACTGAGATACACACACATTATTACACACACACACACACACATACACATACACACACACACACACACACACACACACAAACACACAGTGCAACTGTCTCTCACTCAGTCCGAGTGCACACACTTGACCCTGGTAACTGCCTGCATTACCTATACATCGATGGAGATGAATTAATGTTATTTTATTCTGGTTACCACTAAACCTTTAATGATGGATGACCATTGCTGCTTAAAGGGGAAGTTTCCTCATGCCACAATAGTGTGTTTACAGCAAGCTGTTAGATAGCCATGTTTAACATTCCTACACACATAAAACCACATACAACACACAGAAACGTGCACGCACATGCAAGTACAAGTGTGTGCACACACCATATCCCATGTGAAGAAGACATGGCAGGCAGGCTCAGAGTGAGGAGCTGTACAGTAAATCAAGCACATATAAAACTCTATTGTAGGGTTAGGTTTACAGAAGACTGAGGCGGGTTTTGCTCAAACTTTTTACCTCGGCTTTGCTCCTTTCACATTTATTTTGATCCTGACAAACTCCGCAGTCCCTGCCGGCAACAAGCATACCCATAACATGATGCTGACACCACAATACTTGAAAGTCATAGACGAGTTAAGGGCTTGCTCAACAGTTCGCTCCAACAAAACAAGAGCACAGACATTCCAAGATGAACAAGAGTTAAAATATTATGCGCTAATTACATAAATAGAGAAATAAAGTAACTTGAAACTTTAATGTAAAGAGTAACATTGGAGTGAGAGAACAGAGGGAGAGGAGGGGCAAGCTACGATGTAAACGGAGAGAGAGGAGGGAAGTGTAGAGAGAGGGATTTAATGTGTGTTGTTTTAATATTTGAACAAGAGGGAGGGAGAGCAAGTGAGGGGTGAGGGGTGGGATGGAGTGGGGGTTGAAGGGTGACAAAAGGGCGGTGGTGGGCGGGGGATTGCCAAACTTCAAACTGGTCTTTGAGGAAAATGAGAGCGTTTTGGCCCACCAGAGATCACAGGCTGCAATTATATAGAGTGTGGTGGCCGGGGCGATGGAAGCGATAGCACTACTAGCGCTCAGGCTAACGGCACAGGAATGCTGGCACTCACAGCTCAGACCCCTCCCCCACCCCCCCCCCCCCCTTCTTCCAGCCCCCGCCAGCAGAATAGTGCCCTTGACTTCTCTAAAAGGGGTCGTCCAGGGATCAGCAGGGGGTCAGGTACAGGAAGGAGCTGGGGAGTTCAGGATGCTAAATCACCAGCCCCATCTGATGGCTCAACATGTAAAGTGTTGGTCCCATGTTTCATGAGCTGAAATAAACGATCCCAGAAATGGTACATATGCACAAAAAGCTTATTTCTCTCAAATGTTGTGCACAAATTTGTTTACATCCCTGTTAGTGAGCATTTCTCCTTTGCCAAGATAATCCATCCACCTCACAGGTGTGGGATATCAAGAAGCTGATTAAACAGCATGATCATTACACAGGTGCATCTTGTGCTGGGGACAATAAAAGGCCACTCTAAAATGTGCAGTTTTGTCACACAACACAATGCAATTGGCATGCTGACTGCATTAATGCCCACCAGAGCTGTTGCCAGATAATTTAATGTTAATTTCTCTACCATAAGCAGCGTCCAACATTGTTTTAGAGAATTTGTCAGTACGTCCAACCGGCCTCACAACCGCAGACCACGTGTAACCACGCCAGCCCAGGACCTCCACATGCAGCTCCTTCACCTGTGGGATCATCTGAGACCAGCCACCTGGACAGCTGATGAAACTGAGGAGTATTTCTGTCTGTGATAAAGCCCTATTGTGGAGAAAAACTCATTCTGATTGGCTGTGCCTGGCTCCCCAGCAAGTGGGTGGCCCATCCATGGCTGCGCCCCTGCCCAGTCATGTGAAATCCATAGATGAAGGCCTAATTTATTTATTTCAATTGACTGATTTCCTTATATGAACTGTAACACAGTAAAATGGTTGAAATTGTTGCATGTTGCGTTTTTACACAGGGATCATGGGAACGTGAAACATTTGGTTATGTCCATGGTGTGTGCATGTACTTAACTTGCACTTGGCTCCCGAGTGGCGCAGCGGTCTAAGACATTGCGTCTCAGTGCAAGAGGTGTCACCACAGTCCCTGGTTTGAATCATGGCCCTGATTGGGAGTCCCATAGGGCAGCGCACAATTGGCCCAGGTTTGGCCGATGTAGGCCGTCATTGTAAATAAGAATTTGTTCTTAACTGACTTGCCTAGTTAAATAAAACGTATGCAAGTTACTTAATCAGAACAGATAGCACGATAGCTATTTACACTGTTATCCAAAATACACCTATAACACAGAGACAAGGAGGCTAGAGACAGGTGGGAAGGGTTAGGGTTCAGAGAAGTGGAACCAGCCCATACGAGGGATGGGAGACATGGGGGCAGTGAGAGGGAGTAGGGCTTTGGCTCCCAGAGACTGTTCTTATGAAGGCTCTATGTGTGCAGAGAGAACCCATTCAGTCTAAGGCCTGGAAAGGGGAGACCCAGAGGTAAATGGCAGACTGAAATGGCTAACTGATGTAGGCATCCCTTCGTGCTACAGTATCCTTACTATAACCACTCCCTCTCTCTAGGATTCTCTCTCTTCCAGACCAGTCCATCTTCACCACAGTCCAACCACAGAATGATCAGATGAGTGTTTACGATAGGGAAGTATGGATATGTGTGTGTTAAGGGGATTTGTGGGTGAATCCACAAGCCAACAACAATGCACATCAATCAGTCACAGGATGGCTTCCTGTCTCTCTGTCGACTACTGCTTTTAGATACTCATCTCCGTTGTCATAGCAACACCTCTCCGCTTTGGGTGCAGAGGGACGGTGGGACAACAAAGGAGGTTGTTCTTCGCACTTCACACACATATTCCCAAACAACTCAGTCATTCCATATTGTTGCCCCGACAGTAGGTTAAACATGTAGACTGAACATATACACATTGACATTTCTACAGTTTCTACTGGGCATATTGTGAAGCTCACCAAACACATCCACAAAGCTCCCCTTGACCCTTCCACACACACCAAACACACACTTTACCTCCGACTCACCCCTCCTCCCTGGGTGGGACTCCATTTCCTTCTCCTGATACATAAATAAATGGAGGGGTATATAGTGCCCCAGGACTGGAGAGAGAGAGAGAGGGGGGTGGGGTGGGGGGGTAGAAATACAGGGAGAAAGACAGAGTTTGCGAGAGAGAGAGGGGGGGGGGGGGGGGGGGAGAAAGAGGGAGAGGGAGCGGAGCAGAGGGCTAAAAGAGGTGGAGAGGATGGAAAGGGGAAGAAGAGAGGCAGGGAGGTGAGAGTGGGACAGTAATTGTTTCTCAGCTCAAGGAAGTGTGGTCTCAGTGCAGCCAGGCTTCCTCTCCCTGTGGAAGCCACCTCTCCACTCTCAGACATGAGAGAGAGACTCAATCAAACAAATTAACCATAGAACATGACCTGGAGTGTACAGCAGGAAAAGAGGGGAGGAGAAGCAGGAGGGAGGGAGAGTTAGTGTGAATTGACTGAATTAAAGTTAAACAGCTCTCACTTTGCTGCTACAAACGCCATGTGTGAGGTTTTTAGTGTATGCCTACCCTTACAGAAAAACCACATGATTCCACATGTGAAAAATCACATGTTTTTGGAATACTTCATGTTATTACATGCTGCTTTATATGTTGTCACATTAACTTCACATAACGTGATTACATAAAAACATTTTTGGAACGTGAAATGAATGTGTTTTTTCTGTAAGGGTAGTCTATAGTCTACAGACTACAGTGGTATGAAATTACATAATTCACACAGTTCACCGAAAAAAATGGGCTTCAATCATTCAATCGTGTTCAGTGTGTGTGTGTTCTAACACAGACAGGCTTAATGTAGACTGTCTGCAGTGCTCAGACATAGACATGTAGGGTACGGGTAAAAGGGTATGGGGGAGGGAGGATGATATTTACAATCTTAATTAGATTACCATCCGGAGGGCAGTATTTTAAGAAGGGGGAGCAGTGTGATTATCTCCTCATAACTAAATCTAGCAGATGACAGATAACTTGCTTTTTAGTGACTTTCAATGTTTACAAGTGTGTGTGATTTGACTTCTTTGTTTTGTTGTTACTTACTCTGTGTCTGTTAATCGGTCTGTCTGTTAGTCTGTCTGTCTGATAGTCTGTGTGTCTGACGGTCTGTGTCTGTCTGTGTGTATGTGTGTGTTTGTTAGAATAGAGAGGTTAGGTTGAGGGGAGAACCAAATGAGGTTAATTGAGTTTGTTTTGTTTAGAGGCCTTCCATATGCAGGGAAACTAAATGAAGGTGTGTTTATTAGAGAGAGGGGGGTAGAGAATGAGAGAGGTAAAGAGAGGGAGAGAGAGACAGAGAGAGAGAGGAAGAAAAAGAGAGAGAGAGGAAGAAAAAGAGAGAGAAAAAGGGAGAGAAAGAAAATATGTACATGTACACACGTCTTCCAGGGATCACACACCCCTTCTCTTTCTCATCTCCCCCTCCCTTTTACATAGTTGAGAATAATAGCTCAAAGCACCAAAAATAATTACGATTTAAAATTTATTCATCTAATTTAAAATGGTTGTCCGCACACTAACATTGTGTATGGGAGAAAGAGACTTGATTACGCTAATTCTGGCTGTAAGTGATGTTTACTGTAGTATCTCTAGCATAGTGATACCACGGCACAGACTTTCATCTGCCAATCAAGGTGTCCCATCAGGCATTAAGATTCCAAACAAAGAGAGGATAGGGATGAATCAGAGAAGTAGAAGTTGGAGGAAAGACATATCAATGCTAACGGAATATGTGCTAGAGAGAGAGAGAGCGTGCATGTTTTAATCATAACAGCAATGTCAAATGCCCCAAGTGATTCTCAAACACAAGGATACTGCTCTCTGGTCTGCAGTGATGTAAAAAGCAGGTTTCTGAGTGAGAGAGATGAAGGGGAAGTAAGAGTTCTGTTGGAGTGTTTACCCACCAGTCAGACCGGTTCTGAGTGTAGGCTACAGATGTCCAGGTGAGTCAGTGTTCAGCCTGTGTTCATTTGCCTACCGTACCTGTACATTTGCATGGTGTGTTTTTGCAACGGGAGGTCCAGAGTGCCGACGGGCCTAACACCCCACACATCCATGAGTGCCCCCTACAGGCCACAGCTATCATCATAGCAGTATCATCTTTCATTATCAGGAGGGCGGACAGCTTCCAAGGCAGGGTTCTCAGCGGGTGGTTATATTCCCCCCCCCAAAAAATATATAATATAAAAAAAATACCTTACATTTTCATTGATGGATGTAAAAGACTGTAAAAACACCAGGAAATCAGCTCCAATTTATTTTAGTTTTGGAAATCTGTTCCCAAATATTCCGACACGTTATAGAGATATATATGTGATTGTATACAAATGTAAGCAAGGTTGGAAATGATTATGTTTTAGTCAAATATTATATCTGTTTGATATTCTTGCGGTCAATTTTCAGTCTACAATTGATCTATAAATATGTTCTGGCTCCCCGACCATCCATTCCAGAAAGAAATTGGCCTGAAAATGAATCTAGTTGATGATCCTGGTCTGATTTTCATCCTTGTCTTTTTATGGACTCGGGAGAGGCGAAGGTCGAGAGCCTGTGCGTCCACCAAACACTACCCTGCCAAGAGCACTGCTTCTTGACACAATGCTCGCTTAACCCGGAAGCCAGCCGCACCAATGTGTCGGAGGAAACACCATACACCTGGCGTGTCAGCGTACATGCACCCGGCCCGCCACAGGAGTCGCTAGAGCGCAATGGGACAAGCCGGCCATACCCTCCCCTAACCCGGACAACACTGGGCCAATTGTGCGCTGCCTCATGGGTCTCCTGGTTGCGGCCATCTGCGACACAGCCTGGGATCAAATCAGGATCTGTAGTTAATTGCCAATTAATTACATCAGTTGGTCAATTAGGTGTAAGAGGGGAGGAAAACCATCAGAATTGTGCCTCTCGAGAACAGGGCTTGTTCATGACCTGATATTCAGTATACTGTAGGCCTACAGTATATCAGAATGCCATAGCTAGACTCCTTCAGTACCAGAGAATGCTACTTCAGCGAGCACAGCAGCAGCCATCTCCCAGTGTCTCCCAGTGTCCTCGTTCCATAGGGGTTGGCTGTAATTACTTTGTGACTACTCAGTTCAACCTGTCACATGACTAGAACTCCATATTTGTAGCTCATCGAGAGGCTAATCTGGAAGATCTGAGAGGCTGAATCAATCTTCCATTCCGGCTCTATTGATCTCCTTTCCTCTGTCTACCCGTTACACTCTCTCCGTTTTCTGGCCTGCTTTCTGCAGTAATATATACTGAAGACATCAGGCACATTTAACATTAATGCTGTGTGCTTATTTATTAAAAGGCCCTCCCCTTCCCCCTATACAGACTCAAACATACACACTCACACACACACACACACACACACACACACACACACACACACACACACACACACACACACACACACACACACACACACACACACACACACACACACACACACACATACACACACACACACACTGAACAAAGGTCTCTCTAAATTCAATGGGGTTTGGCTAAACGTCAAAGAGGAGCTGCCTCTCTTGTTGTTGCAGTAGCCATGAAATGATTAGCCTCAGCTAATGGCTCTTATCTCTGCAGCAAGACTTATCATGGATGTTCAAAGCCCTGCTCCTCCAGGTGGGTCTTATTTTAGGGGGCATTACAGCTCACTCACTCTGCCCAGAGTAATGAGCTCGATCTGGGTTGAACGAGATCGTTCAAGGGGGCCAAGAGGAATGGAAGTACAAAGCAACATATTAGAGAGCAGTTCCACTGGGCACAAACATCATTTCAATGTCTAGTTTTGATTTACATTTGGTTTAGTTGCCAACTAATGTCAGTTCAATGTGAAATCAACAAAAAATGTCCCCTTCTCATTGGAATTAGGTTAAAAGTTGGGATTTTGTCTATGTGTCT
This sequence comes from Thymallus thymallus, assembly GCA_023634145.1. NCBI lineage: Eukaryota > Metazoa > Chordata > Actinopteri > Salmoniformes > Salmonidae > Thymallus > Thymallus thymallus. Next base: position 21,060,656 of record CM042410.1, on the reverse strand, counting down.
GTGTGTTGTGTGTCTGTGTGTTGTGTGTGTGTGTGTGTGTGTGTGTCTGTACACGCTACATGCATGTATATAATGTACTAATCTCTCTTGCCTGCAGTGTTTTTATAAACTCAGTTAGATTGACCAAACTGAAAGAAGCTTTCTTTACTCAACATGTTCTAATTAATGAAATTGCACTCTGCTGAACTGTGGCGATTCATTCATATTTATACAGAGGGAACAGGAAAGAACACCCTATGGGGAGAGAACCAGTCACGCTACAGCAACGGAATACGGCAACGGAACTTGGAACAAAGGCTCCGGCCAGAGCATTCCAAACGGTCTGAACCACAACTCACAAAGAAAAAGAGAAAGAGAAAATACATTAGAAAGAGAGGTGAATGCGAGAAAAACACAGAGAGAGAATAAAACAGAAGAAAAGACAGGGCGAGAGAGAGAGAAACTGAGATACACAAAGGAAAAAGAGAAATGAGATGAGATGGGGACAGAAAGAGAGGGAGACAAACAGCGCAAAGAGACAAACAGCAAAATAAAGAAGGTGGGAGATCTGTTTCATATTCCGAGGCCTCTTGCTCAGAGCGAATGGCACGCGCCTCCCTTTCATCCCTTCATCCTGATTGGAACAGGAAGACAGGAGCAGAATCCAGGGGCCGGCAGGGGCCACCCGCCGCAGCTCTCAACCAATCATGGGCCAGGATAGCCTGGGGGGCCACATTGGCCAGAGAACACAGAGGGCCCATCTGAGTAATCTAACCTCACTCTGCATTAGAATACTGAAACACTCTAACATGGTTAAACTGTTCATGCACAGGACAAGTATTGATGCAGCAGGGCTTTAATTAAGCAACACACATCCAGGGTTGGGTATATTACTTTCTAAATGTAATCCTTTACAGTTACAAGTTACCTGTCCAAAATTGTAATCAGTAACATAACTTTTGCATTACTTAATCTCCGTAACGTAATCTGATTACTTTCCATTCTTTTGGTATTACTTTCCCCTTAAGAGGCATTAGAAGAAGACAAAAAGGATCCATCAAACGCATTTGGTGTGTCATCATAGTGGTCTCTGGTAAGACTCACTCAGGTGGAACAAACTTAAACTTGTGCCTTTTCTCAATGCTTAATTGAATGTCATTGAGAAAACAAAAAGGTGTTATACAGTGGAGGCTCCTCAGAGGAGGAAGAGGAGGACCATCCTCCTCAGTGTATTTCATAAAAATAGTGAAACATTTCAAAAGTTATCCTTTTTAGATAAAACTATACTAAATATATTCACGTCACCAAATAATTTATTTAAACACACTGTTTTGTAATGAAGCTCTACAGTAGCCTCAACAGAACTCTGTAGGGTAGCACCATGGTGTAGCCGGAGGACAGCTAGCTTCCGTCCTCCTCTGGGGGCACATTGACTTCAATACAAAACCTAGGAGGCTCAACCTATCAGAGCTCTTGCAGCATTAACTGACATGTTGTCCCCCAAATTAAAGGATGAGAGAACGAATATATGCTGAACAAAAATATAAATGCAACATGCAACAATTACAGTTCATATAACGAAATCAGTCAATTGAAATAAATAAATTAGGCCCTAATCTATTGATTTCCCATGACTGGGCAGGGGCACAATCAGAATGCGTTTTTCCCCACAAAAGGGTTTTATTACAGACAAAAATACACCTCAATTTCATCAGGTGTCCGGGTGGCTGGTCTCAGAAGATTCCGCAGGTGAAGAAGCCAGATGTGGAGGTCCAGGGCTGGCATGGTCTGTGGTTGTGAGGCCGGTTAGACAAACTGCCAAATTCTCTAAAATGACGTTGGGGACGGCTTATGGTAGAAAAATTTGCATTCAACTCTCTGGCAACAGCTCTGGTGGACATTCCTGCAATCAACAAGTAAATTGCATGCTCCCTCAAAACTTGAGACTTCTGTGGCATTGTGTTGTGTGACAAAACTGCACATTTTAGAGTGGCCTTGTATTGTCCCCAGCATAAGGTGCACCTGTGTAATAATCATGCTGTTTAATCAGCTTCTTCATATGCCACACCTGACAGGTGGATGGATTATCTTGGTATAGGAGAAATCCTCACTAACTGGGATGTAAACAAATGTGTGTATAGTATGGCTTTCAGTATAGTACTGAAAGCATAAGCTACAGCTAGCTAGCACTGCAGTGCATAACATGTGACTCAAAGAAAGAGAAAGACAATAGTAGAACAGTTTTGAACAAATACATTTCTTCAAAAATGAAGAAGTGAGACAGAAAGTGATATTTCATTTTCATTTACTTAGCTAGCGAATGCAGCTAGATAGTTTAGCCTACTCAAACACCCCGCTCAAACAGAGCTAGCTGGCTATGGTTATTCAACATTGTAACTCTTCCAAGTCAAAGGCTGGAGGAACATTTTGATCAAAAAGACCAGAGACCAAAAAAAGACCAACATAAAGAATAAAAATGAGATGGGATAGGAGGGGGAGGAGGTGAAGGAGGAGGAGTGGGAGCAAGTAAAGGGTGGGGGAGGGCTGGTCTGGCACCAGAGTGCAATTGGCAGTGGGACAGACCCAGAGATGAGAGGAACAGGAAAGAGAAGCCGTGTTCGTGTTTGCATACAGTTTCGCTTTATTAGGATGAAGAGGAAAGAAAAGATTAGCAGGGGAAGAAAATGAACAAGTGAACCAAAATGTGTATTCCATAAGTAAAAACTACATCCAGATGAGAGCAGGAGTGCAGCCTGGCCGGTTAACCTCTTCCAGATGAAGCAGTCTTAATGTCTATTCCTCCCAGTTCACTCAGGCCTTAAATCAACTGCACCTTCCATTCAATAAACACGGATTATGGATATTAATACACAGTGAGAAGGAGATGGAGAGAGTCTGACACTAGAGTCAGTCAATGGATGTCTTCCTCACAGGAAAATGCTTGAATGTTAACCAAATCAATAAGGAGACACACTATATTATAGTGATAATGGATGAGTGGGTTGGGGATGAACTAGCTTGGCAGTGGGCACAGTAACCACAGTGTTATTCAGGTTGACCAATTTAACATTAGTCATACTCTAGTACACCAACCAAGAGTCGCTAGCTACAATATTGACCATGCACATTAGACATTGTACTTGGATGAGTGTCTTCACTGAGCTGGGGACCTGCAGTACTCTTCTCTAGTGTTGTCTGATGTCCTCACAGCCCAGCAGTAGCACAATGGCAGCGTTGTGTTGGTGAATGTTTGTTGTCAGGAGGATAGTTGATGTTTTGGTGTGGCGGAGCTCATCTGTATCTGCGCGTGTCCTGGCTTCTCATCACCACTCATCGCCATGGCAATCCCTCACCTCGCAGTCTCCACGACGTCTGGCTCATCCGTTACTTCAAATGCCCTGGCAGACGCCTCAGACCTGCTCCCAGTGATAAGGCAACACCTCATCCGTAACTTCAAACACCTTCCTCAGCTCTCACCGCTATCCTTTCGCCCCATCTTCTCAACACTGGAGCAGGAGGAGTAGGGAGGAGTAGCGGTGGAAGGCTTGTCCTCAGTCCCACTAGACACAACAACATGGAAAACAACATGAATATATGGCTGGGCTAATGGAACATACTGTAGGTAAGAAGATACACCCACATCTTGTTTTTGGTGGCGAGGAGCAGGGAGGGGGCACTCACTGTCTGGGCCTGCTTTACTGTCTGGGCCTGTTTCACTGTCTGGGCCTGTTTCACTGTCTGGGCCTGCTTTACTGTCTGGGCCTGTATTACTGTCTGTGCCTGCTTTACTGTCTGGGCCTGCTTTACCCACTTACTGCTTTACCAAAGTTCTGCATTTACTCTGTAAAGGGATTGAAAATGTCCAAAATGGGCTGCCGTGGGGGCTGTCCTGTCTGTCCCCCAAATCATTCCAAAACTTCAGTCAGTACCCCCGCTTCATCCAACCCCCCATCACCACAGCAGTAAAGGAAAAAGGAAATAAATAAATCCTACATTCTAATGGCTCATTTCCATGGGACACTACCCTGCAGCTCTGAGCCTGACTGTAGTGGAGACCCCCTCTACCCTACTCCCATGTTCCCCCTCCCTTAAAGCTCCCCGTTTGTCCATCTTCCCCCACTCTCCCCCCCTTCGGTACAGAACGGGAATCTGAGTTGGGAGTGTGTCTAATCTGATTTCCTCAGTGAATTTCCCTTCCCGAAGAACGGACATGCAGTTGGACCTGGCGGTATAGTATACTTAAAGGTGAGGCTGGATGGGATGGGATCCATTTCACAATATTGATATTAGTCCGTATCAATATACACCATAAAAAAAACACCACCCCCTATGGTGTCAACCACACAGGAGGAAGAGGAATAGGAGGAAGGTGGGATGTGTTTCTCCTACATCATCACTCACTGTGTCTGCTGCTCAATGTCACCCTCTTTCAACCTCCTCCCCTCCTCCTCCTCCTCCTCCATTGCCTCCACCATCCCTCGCTCCCTCTGTGTGCCTTCATGCGATGAAGCTGTGCAAACACACCTGATTAAGATGTGGAGATGAAGCGAGGGAAGAAAAAAGAAAAGGGCGAGAACAGAGGGAGAAAAACAGAGAGAGAAAAACAGAGAGGGAGAAAAAGGCCTTTTCAGATCAGTAAACACAGGGAATGAACCTAGCAGAACATTGACACCAGCAGTCACATTTAGAAAATAGATTAGGAGAGTCAGAGGGGAGAGGGGAGAGGGAACGAAAGGAGAGAGAGAAGTAAGGAGAAGAAGAAGAGTTCACACTAAGTGAAAGAGCAGTACCAGTAGACCCTCATACTGCAGGAAGAGCAGTACCAGTAGACCCTCATACTGCAGGAAGAGCAGTACCAGTAGACCCTCATACTGCAGGAAGAGCAGTACCAGTAGACCCTCATACTGCAGGAAGAGCAGTACCAGTAGACCCTCATACTGCAGGAAGAGCAGTACCAGTAGACCCTCATACTGCAGGAAGAGCAGTACCAGTAGACCCTCATACTGCAGTGTGTGTTTGTGTCTGTGCACTCCCTGTGTGTTTATGGAGAGAATAGTCAGCGACCCCAACGTCAATCAAACAGCATTCTAATTAAAAGTTGCTGTGAGAGGTAGCTGATTGTTGCTAGGGAGGAAAATCACTATCAGTCTCCCATTTTCATATGAATGAGATTTTTAATTAAACTAAACAGCTAATGAGAGGCTGTATCAAAACGATGGAGTGTTTTACCAGACAAAGGGCCGTGTATAGGAAATGAAAAACATGAGAGAAGATGATGACACATAGCGTCGACAGAGAGAGAGGGAGAGATAACGGCAGAGAGTGATTCATTGTAAAAAGTAAAAAGAGTTGTCTTTCAACCTATTATATTGTTTCTGTTCTCACATAAGTTCTAAGAATCAGTGAAAGGATGAAACAAAGACTAGATAGAATTAGAGACCGCTGTACATAAAGAGAGAGAGAGAGAGAGGTTTGTAATAGAGTTTGCAGACAGAACATTTAAATAGCAGGGAGGGATATCTCAGATCAAAAACAGAGAACTTTCATCCGTTCTGCATCTCTGTGTGTGTACTGTATGTGTGCTTGTAACAGTGTGCCTCTCCACCTCCCTGCTAATTTCTCCTATTGAAGGTTAATTAACACTAGCACTAAAAAGCCAAAGGATTCCAAATCAAAGGAAGTAAACAGTCTTTCAGCCACAAAAAAGCTTAAGGGGATTCTGCGTATTACAGACATAACTAAAAGCAGCACAAAACAATTAGGGACATTTGAAACACGCTGTTGAAGTATTTCAGTAATTTCTCTTTTCCCCTCACCTCTATCCTGTTGTACCCTCTACTATAATGTCACATGACCAAAACAAAGTGAAGAACTAGCAGGGTGGCCTCCGACCAAGATGTGATCCTACAAAGACAAACACACAGATATGACGCAGACACTCAAAACGACACACAGAGGACATATCATCAACACAAGATGTCTAATGAACCCAGTATGTAACAACTAAACACAGACACACGATTCAAAAGATGTATTACAACATTTAGGTCAATATACAATACAGCACATTGACAAAATACTCTATGTAGTAAAGTATTTAGAATGAATAAGCACAATCACACACACCAAATAGCTACCTGGACAATCTGCACTGACCCTTTTTGCAACTCCTTTGACTCATCACATAAGCTGCAAATACTGTTTATTATATACCATGTTGCCTAGTCACTTTACTCCTACCTATATGTACATATCTACCTCAATTACCTTGTACCCCTGCACATCGACTCTGCACTGGTACCCTGTGTACATAGCCAAGTCATTTTTCACTCTGCATTGTTGGGAAGGGCCCGTAAGTAAGCATTTCACTGTTAGTCTACACCTGTTGTTTACGAAGCATGTGACAAATACAATTACATTTTGATTTGACACACACACAAATAAACTTTCAGAAATAAACATCACATGCACACAGGAACATTCATGGGCTGTGAATGCGACTCCTTTGCTAGAGATCTGCAGACTGACTGTGCTGCCTGCGGGATATAGTAGCGGGCACGGGGCAGGGCATAACAGCCACAGAATCTCCATTCTGCATGTGCCACTTCAAAGGCAAGGGAACTCAGACGACTGCAGCCAGTGGGCAAGCAATGTAGGGGTTGGGGGGTGGGGGGGTTGGAACAACAACGCTATTTTGGCTCCCAGAGTGCCAGGGAAGCAGGACGGAAGGGGAGGTATAAAGAGGGGGGTGGAGAGGGATAAGTATTAAGAGCAGATTGATATGGTTGATTTGGGGCAGTGCCGTGTGCGAGTCAACGCTCCCAATCTATGGAACCAGAGGGAGACGAGAGGATCTAATTACAGGGAAAATACAACTGTCTGTCGGGGCAAAACAGAGGAGAGACAAATCAAATTAGAGAAGATTAGTAAAAGGCAAACTTAAGTTACTTCTGTGAGAGAGTTGAGCTTAGTTGACGCAGGGAGGAAGAGGAGGAGGAGGAGGAGGAGGAGGAGGAGGAGGAGGAGGAGGAGGAGGAGGAGGAGGAGGAGGAGGAGGAGGAGGAGGAGGAGTGGAAACTTAGGAGAAGGGATAGAGAGATAGATACAGACAGAGAGCGAGATGGGTGGGAAAAGATTTGGCTAGCTCTGCCGAGTGGATCCGGGTCTTTCTATAAATAATGGGGCCAATGTGTGACATTGGGATCAAAATGTCAAAATGGTTTGAAACAAAAATAAAAATGATTTTCATGCAGTTCCACATGTGTACTTAGAGGAGTACATCGCTGTTTTTAAAATGAGAAAGTTAACAAAATACAGGTTCCTTTTTTAAAGGATGGATTTGTAAGGAAAGCCAAGTTGAAGCCAACATTAGATGTTGTCGTCCTCATAATAACCACACATGGTTTTAACCCAGCTGAGTAGTTCAATACCCTTCAATTGAAGCTGCGGGAAACAAACGAAAGTGGCCACATCTCTCACAAAAACTGATCTAAAATAAAATCACGGATAATTATAAGAAGCAGGAGAACTTATAAATTGGCTACGATAACTATAAGTACTTTTCAAGCACCAAATTGAGGAAATGTGTGATTTTCAAGGTAGGCCTATACCAGTAGCCTATTTGAATTTCTAAGCTCCAAATTTAAGTTAGCTACTTTAAGCCACTTGTATTGTTTATAATTGCAGGTGTATTGTGTAAAATAAAATATTTGTCATGCTATTTCATTACCAGATCATATTGTGAATAAGCCCACTAGGCTATGTAATTTGTTGTCATTATACAAAGAATAATGAATAGGAATAAAGTTGGGTGTTACGCAATAGTCTATCCTACACAATTGCACACAGTAGACTTGGTGTCCAATCCCAGCCACAAAAACATGAACACATTACCTTGATGCTTTCTCTGTTAGATCTAACGAGACCCTGCCGTAAATCAAACAGACAACAACAGATGATCAACATCAATTTGCTAGGGATATTTGATCCAATGTGGCTCCAGGCACATGTCTTCACCAGAAATGCAAATGAGCACTTGGGCTGTTGTTGCCTCGCATGCACATAGCTGTTCGTCAATTGACTGTAATGCTTAATATATGATATGACAACTTACACTGCCATAAATGCAAGGATAGAAACGTAATCTTTTGTGTCCCACGGTTTTGGACAAATCCGTCAAGACACCAACTATAATAAAGTATTAAATATAGGTTTTAAATCAATTTGTGAATGTATTGAATACAGCTATGCTCACCCCTAATATCTTAATGTAACGACATATGATTATCAATGACTTATCACCAGCTGTAACAAGTTGTCTCTCATTTCTATCATCTTTTGCTTTTACCATCTTCTTTCAATCTTTTACTATCCCGCGCTCCCTCCCTCTCTCTGTTTCTCTCGGTCCCCATCCCAGCACTAGTCAGAGCCCTATCTGATTGGCAGCGGGCCACTGTTTTCATAAACACAGGTTTGGAGGGCCAGCATATATAAACAGCAGCTCTCCAGTCTGCCGTGTCAGGTCCCCTCTAAACTTCCGTCACTCACTGTGCCTGCCGCTCTAAAAGCCCCATCAGGGTATTTCCCCCATCTCTTCCAAGCCCCCCTGAACCTCCGCCTCTGTTTGGGCCTGCCTGACAGAACTAGACGGGTCACAGACGGTAGGACCAGCCGAGACCCCCACCACCCTCCAGGGCCACCAGAACCCTGGCTGGTCTGAGTCTGTCAGGCCAGGATTAACTCTGTATACAGTCTGCAGCTATTACAGTCCATACAGCACAGTCTCTAGGCCACAATAAATATCCTCTACTGCCCTGATCTGATAACCTAACTGTACAGTATCAACAAAGGCTCTTCCACTATGATACAGTACTGTATCTGGAACACTGTTTATACAACACGTACAGTACCAGTCAAATGTTTGGACACACCTACTCATTCCATGTTTTTTCTTTATTTGTACTATTTTCTACATACTAGAATAATAGCGAAGACATCAAAACTATGAAATAACACATTTGGAATCATGTAGTAACCAAAAGTGTTAAACAAATCAAAATATATTTTAGATTTTAGATTCTTCAAAGTAGCCACCCTTTGCCTTGATGACAGCTATGCACACTCTTTGCATTCTCTCAACCAGCTTCATGAGGTATTCACCTGGAATGCATTTCAATTAACAGGTGTGCCTTGTTAAAAGTTAATTTGTGGAATTTCTTTCCTTGTTAATGCGTTTGAGACAATCAGTTGTGTTGTGACAAGGTAGGGGTGGTATACAGAAGATATTTGGTAAAAGATCAAGAAACGACAGTCCATCATTACTTGAAGACATGAAGGTCAGTCAATACGGAACATTTCAAGAACTTTGAAAGTTTCTTCAAGTACAGTCGCAAAAACCATCAAGCGCTATGATGAAACTAGCTCTCATGAGGACCGCCACAGGAAAGGAAGACCAAGAGTTATGCGGCAGGTCAAGAATAAACTTACCCTCTGATGCAGAGGATAAGTTCATTAGAGTTACCAGCCTCAGAAACTGCAGCCCAAATAAATGCTTCACAGAGTTCAAGCAACATACATCTCAAAATCAACTGTTCACAGTAGATTCGGTGAATCAGGTCTTCATGGTCGAATTGCTGCAAAGAAACCACTACTAAAGGACACCAATAAGAAGAAGAGACTTGCTTGGGCCAAGAAACAGGAGCAATGGACATTAGACCGGTAGAAATCTGTCCTTTGGTCTGGTGTGTCCAAATTTGAGATTTTTAGTTCCAACCGCCGTGTCTTTGTGAGATGCAGAGTAGGTGAACATCTTTGGGCGGCAGGTAGCCTAGTGGTCAAAAGAGGGCCAGTAAACAAAAGATTGCTGGAACGAATCCCCGAACCGGCAAGGTGTCCTTGAGCAAGGCACTAAACCCAAATTTTCTCCAGGGGTGCCGTACTGTAGGTAGGCCATCATTGTAAATAAGAATTTGTTCTTAACTGACTTTCCTAGTTAAATAAAGGTTAAATAATTAAAGGTGTGGTTCCCACTGTGAAGCATGGAAGAGGAGGTGTGATGGTGTGGGGCTGCTTTGCTGGTGACACTGTCAGTGATATATTTAGAATTCAAGGCACATTTAATCAGCATGGCTACCAGAGAATTCTGCAGCGATACGCCATTCCATCTGGTTTGCGCTTAGTGGTTTCTGGTTTAGGATAAGTTGGACCACAGAGTTAAGGAAAAGCAGCAAACAAGTGCTCAGAATATGTGGGAACTCCTTCAAGACATCAAGAATTCCAGGTGAAGCTGGTTGAGAGAATGTGCAAAGCTGTCATCAAGGCAAAGGGTGGCTACATTGAAGAATCTCAAATATTAAATATATGTTGATTTGTTTAACACTTTAGTTACTACATGATTTCATAGTTTTGATGTCTTCACTATTATTATACAATGTAGAAAATAGTAAAAATAAAGAACCCTTGAATGATTATGGTGTGTCCAAACTTTTGACTGGTACTGTACATACATGTACACAAAACACGCTATCGTAGAAATAGCATCTCAGTTGATAGTTTAGAGATGCATGCAACAAAATATAAATATAAAATATAAAACTGTTGACTCTTCAGATGCTATATATGGTGCTCCTCTTTTCAGTACAGCATTTCCACTGCAGGAAAATACGAACAATATCTCTCTATCCACAGACAGACAGGTCAACTTTGACATGTGACAAAGGAAAGATTATCTATATTTTTTCCATTTAAAGGACTAAGTAAACCTTAAACACCCTCCAGGGATGCGGCAGGTCAATAGTAAAGATGAACAACAATTCTCTATGGACAATCCATGAGCTACGTCTTTAAATAGAGACGCACATCTAGTAAAATAATAATAGATATCTAATGAAGTAGATATCAAAAAATACGCTCATTCTAAGAAAAAGGTCAAATGAAAACAGAGCAAGGTTTGTGGAGTAGGGGAGAGTGACACACATCAACCTCAACCTCAGACCCCCACCCCTCAACCTCAGGCCCCCACCCTTCAACCTCAGACCCCCAACCCTCAACCTCAGACCCCCACCCCCCACCCCTCAACCTCAGACCCCCACCCCTCAACCTCAGACCCCCACCCCCCAACCTCAGACCCCCACCCTTCAACCTCAGACCCCCAACCCTCAACCTCAGACCCCCACCCCTCAACCTCAGACCCCCACCCCTCAACCTCAGACCCCCACCCCTCAACCTCAGACGCCCACCCCTCAACCTCAGAACTCCACCCCACCCCTCAACCACAGACCCCCACCCCACCCCTCAACCTCAGACCCCCACCCCCACACCCAACCTCATACCCCCACCCCTCAACCTCAGACTCCCACCCCTCAACCTCAGACCCCCACCCACATCTCCCTCCCCATCATCCACCCAGCTAAACAGAGAATGCCTTAGGGGCGTAACTAACACAGCCAGCAAAAAACCCTGTGTTCGCCACATAACCCCTGACCCAAAACCTGCTGTTTGAATATGGTGAAAAAATTGAGAGCATCCTGACGGGCTGCATCACCGCCTGTAACGGCAACTGCACCACCCATAACTGCAAAGCTCTCCAGAGGGTGGTGCGGTCTGCCCAACGCATTACTGGGGACACACTATCCGCCCTCCAGGACACCTATAGCACCCGCTGCCACAGGAAGGCCGAAAAGATCATCAAAGACATCAACCACCCGAGCCACTGCCTGTTCACACCGTTATCATCCTGAAGGTGAGGTCAGTACAGGTGCATCAAAGCTGGGGCAGAGAGACTGAAACAGCTTCTCAAGGCCATCAGACAGCTAAACAGCCATCACTAACACACCAGAGGTGACTGCCTATAGACACTGATTAGAAATCACAGGCCACTTTAAGGAATAGAACACTAGCCACTTTAATAATGTATCCGTATCTGCATCACTCATCTCTATGTATAAACTGCACTCTACACTATTCTACATTATCTTAGTCACTCAAATTGTGTATACAGTGCATATTGCATCACCCATCTCATATGTACAGTATATACTGTATTGTACTCTATACTTTGCCACCGACTGCTAAACAACCATCTCTAGCACATCAGAGATTGCTGCCTATAGACATAGATTAGAAATCACCGGCCACTTAGGAAATGAAACACTTTAATATGTTTAAACTCATACTCATACTATGCAATCCCTTTTTATAGCTTTATGCACTCCAGATTTGTATACTTTTTCATACTGACGCACTATGTACATATCATGTATCGTGTATCTGTCATTTGTGTATTTCGTTCGGCATTTTGCAGCTGTCCTGTGTTTTTTGTAACTGCTTGTCGAAGACATTTCCCCTCTGGGATCAATAAAGTATCTATCTATCTATCTATCTATCTATCTATCTATCTATCTATCTATCTATCTATCTATCTATCTATCTATCTATCTATCTATCTATCTATCTATCTATCTATCTATCTATCTATCTATCTATCTATCTATCTGCTATACTATTCTTCAATATCTTAGTCACTTAATCGTGTTTACATACTGCATCATCAATCTCTTATGTGTATACTGTATTCTATAAAGCTTACTATGCCACTGTATCTTAGTCCAATGCCGCCCTGACATATATATGTCTATATTCTCAAACCATTCCTTACTTAGATTTATGTGTACTTGGGTATATGTTGTGAAACTGTTAGATATTACTGCACTGTCGGAGCTAGAAGCACAAGCATTTTGCTACACCCGCAATAACATCTGCTAAGCACGTGTATGTGACCAATAACATTTGATTTGATTTGATTTAACCTCCACACAGAGTTAATGATGATGATGATGTTGGGTTAGAAGTTAATTCACTGAGCAAGAGAGAGAGAGAGAGAACGAGATAACACCAACTTCTGCCTACTGAACATTCAATCTGTGACAATGGCGGTCCAGAGCCATGATGTCACCATGTTGTCACGATGTCCCACTGGCCCCAGATCAAAGGTGACATTGACTGAGCAGCATGGTGGGGTTGCCAGATTGGGCCACACAATGCCCCCTAACCCCTCCCTGTGGCCTGGTCACCACCCACACAGAGCATTCAGGGGTTTACTGCGACATAACACTGGTGTGCAGTCAATATGGCATGTGCATAATTAGGAACAGGAATGTCAAGAGTTAAATGGTTTTGTGCTTAAAGAAATTTAAATATCCGCATGAGCTGCAGAGGAAAACAGGGCATTCAGTTATTGTTTTCTCCCTGGCAACTGTGGTAGGGAGGGAAATAAAGAAAGTCTCTCCTCTCCCAAGTCGAGTCCGTACGGGAGCAGCAGCGATGGGACAAGACAGTAACTACCAATTGGATATCACGATATTGCAGTGAAAAAGGTGTAAAAAAAAAGGTCATAATGGTGAAACATAAAATGTTTATGGAATCTCAGCAGCTTGTGTCTGAAACTAAGTTCCGCTATAACTTATGTTAGGACAAACTTTGCACGCTCTCCGCTATTGCCCTTATTACACACAGTAAACACACAACTCTGTGCTCTCATGCCTTTGCTCCCTTACAGTTACACTAGATCTCTCTCTCTTGCTCAAACTTCCCAATGAGTCTCTGATGGAGAGAGGTAGGGGTGAAGCAGGGATGGGGTGTTAAAATGACTCTGATGGAGAGAGGTAGGGGTGAAGCAGGGATGGGGTGTTAAAATGACTCTGATGGAGAGAGGTAGGGGTGAAGCAGGGATGGGGTGTTAAAATGACTCTGATGGATAGAAGTAGGGGTGAAGCAGGGATGGGGTGTTAAATGAGGGAAGAAGAAGACAAGCAGAAGAAAGAGACCGTGCTGACATCCCTAGTCTGCATGACTCCACCCCCCTGTCAAAGAGGCCCCAATCTCTGGCTCACAGCTGCAGACAGAAAGGGTGGTGGTGGTGTCAGTGTACATGCAGCCCATCATAAAGCACACAGGGCCAGGCCGTCTGGTCGGGGTGGTGATGGGGGGTCTAGGATGGACAGGATGACACAGTGACAGCGGTACAGTGGGGCTGCCTGGCATTTCTCAAGGTGCCGCTGCCGTTGCCCCCTGACCTCAGTGGCTAGGTTCTGATGAGCTCTGTTCAATCGCCATGATTGGCGGATATTCTTTAGCCGTCAGTTCCTCCCCTCTTCCCACACACACTCTCTTTCCTCTTCTTGTGGGCTGACAGGGCCAGTAAACACAAAGAGAGCAGTCACACAATAACTGGACCTTTGGGAAAGAGAGGTTAGTGTGTGTGTGTGTGTGTGTGTGTGTGTGTGTGTGTGTGTGTGTGTGTGTGTGTGTGTGTGTGTGTGTGTGTGTGTGTGTGTGTGTGTATACCTGCTGGCGTGCGTCAAGGATATGGAAACAGTATATCAATACATTGCTTTACTGGGGTGCCAGCACTAATTTGCATGAATGTTTTTCTCTATGTGAGTAATGAGACAGGAATAGATATGCAAACAAGCTGGTGGTGATGGGAGAACAATGGTGGCCTTGAAGGGTCATTTGCTTTTCTTTCATAAGGGTGTTCTGCTTTTTGCCTTGCAACAAATTTACTGAGGGATCAGCTAATGGGTTTCTTTTGTATGTAAATAAAACAGAAATGTGGCATTCCTAACTGAACTTCTGAGTGACTCATGTTTTCATGCATATGTTATCATCCCAGCTGATTGGAGCAGTGTACGACCCAGTATTACTGAACTCAATAGCACATAAAGTTATATTTTCCTGTTGCTATTTGCATCTAATGGTGATACTAAACCACATCAACACAAATCAGGAACATAAGGAAGGTGATAAAGATGGCTACAATGGATCAGTGTAGGGCGGCAGGTAGCCTAGCGGTTAGAGTGTTGGGCCAGTTACCGAAAGGTCGATGGTTCGAATACCCGAGCCGACAAGGTGAAAAAGCCCTTGAGAAAGGCACTTAACCCTAATTTGCTCCAGGAGCGCCGTACCACTATGGCTGACACTATAGGTAGGCTGTCATTGTAAATAAGAATTTGTTCTTAACTGACTTGCCTAATTAAATTAAGGTTAAATAAAATTTTATAAATAATAAAAAGAGAAGGAACTGCCGAGTTGTAAGAAACCTAATGGATGGCTCATATGAAGTTATCTTAATTATAATACAATACTGAAAGCTCTTGCCAAGTCCCCTCATCTGTCATTCTTCCTATTTAACTTGGACCAGAACCTAAACCCCTCTCTTCTTCCCCACCATTTAAGGCACAACTCTGAGACCTAGGATTTGGAGGAGGGAGGGCGAAAATGGCAGTATGCTAGATCTCAGTACCATGCTTTATTGAAACCATACTCTGTTCTCATGTTCCCTAAGAAAGCTAATCCACTTAACATAGTTTCCATATTCATGTATACATTTAGTCAAAAGGACTTACATTTCTACCCCGTTCTGCTGAGACATAGTAACATTGTGGGGCATTAGGCATGTTAGCAGGGTAGAGGCCATGGCAACATATACATTTATTTTTTTAAACAATCCCACGACCACATTATTTAAATGTATTTAAATGTATTCCCATGTATACTGTTGTACTGTAGCCTATGTATTTAGATCTATCCATCCTTTGGTCAACTATGCAGTATAAGTTGATGAACATACAAGGGAGAAGGGAGAGATGGAGATTGACTTTCCTAAGCTTTTTATTGTTAATGACCTTTTGAAGGCAAAAAAGACTATTAAAGATATGCTTCGGAACTTTGGTGACTAGTAAGTATTTGTTAAACCTCCCGCTTTGGGCTGGATGTGTCAATGTGTAATTCATAATTGCATAATCTATGAGAAGAATTACTGTCTTACCTCAATTAGTCACAAAATCCCTACTTATCCGGAAGCTATAGGTTGCCATTTTCTCTACATTTCCACCGCGTGGGCCAGCCCCCTAGCAATTTGAGTGACAGATAGGAAGATGCACCCACAGCAGAGAGAAAGCAATAATATGTTGCACATATCTGCACATATTGCACGTATGCAATTTTTTTTAAATGGGCATTATTTAATTAATGCTACACCACCTCTTTTCTCGCTCTACCTCTCCATATCCTGTCTCTGCTATCTCTCATCTCTCCATATCCTGTCTCTGCTATCTCTCATCTCTCCATATCCTGTCTCTGCTATCTCTCATCTCTCCATATCCTGTCTCTGCTATCTCTCATCTCTCCATATCCATAGTTAATTACATTTGTGGGCGAGGGAAAGGCGAGAGGGGCTAGAGGGTGATTCTATCGGCACTCATTCATTATTTGATCACTCGTGCTCATCAACACAATGCATGGGTTTTCTTTTCAATAGAAACAGCAACTATATTTCCGTCTTTATATCATCAATAAAAACAATTTTGTTGCTCTTCTATGACATAGGGAGATTATATTGTAAAGCAGGAAGGATGACTTTATGTGACTACAGAGCTGTGACATCAGTACTCTGGGAATAGGGTTGTGTAATAGGTCTGCCATGGCACTTGACAAAAATGGGGAACATTCACCACATCTATCTTCTGAGCAAACCATGATCCAAAGACGCAGCCAGTGGCTGGGAAGAATACACACATGATCTAAACCAATCATGGAGTAAAAAGACTGACACCCGAACTACAAAAGTAAACTAGAGAAAGAGAGGACAAGAGAGAGAGAGTGAGGAAGAATTAGGAGAAACAGAGAGAGGACGTTAGTAGCCTAACCACATGCCCACTGGTTAAACGGCTGTTAATTAACCACACTCTCGTTCATCAGTCAAACGCCTGCTAATTACTCTTTTTAATCTCCTTCCTCTGCCTCGCGCCACTTTCTCCTTCTCCCTCTCTTCTCTTCCTTTCCCTTGTCAATTACCCTCCTACCATTCCCCTCTCTCCCTCTCCTTTTCTTGTACCACTCTATAGCCTCTCTCTCTGTAGCCTCGTAGCCTCTCTCTGTAGCCTCTCTCTCTGTCTTTGTGTCCTTCTCCGTTCCTCTCTTCTGTCTGTAAATGTGGGTGCTCGTGACCCTGACGTCGTTGTCTTATCTCTGTGTGGAGGAGAGAAGACCTGGCATAAGACCTACCTATCAAATTGATTGTCTCAGTCACTGGATTAATTGTGGTTAAATACAGTGTGAGCATAGACTTATAGTACATTCAAGGAATCTAATAATATCACTTTCTGCAGTGAGTGTGGGTGTCTGTGAGCTGGTCTGAGAGTAAAGGTTTGATCGCTCTGTCTGGTGTCTGTCTCTTCTCCTCCTACTTGTCTGTCTGTCTGTCTATAAGAGGGGTGTCTGAGCTGGGGCGAGAATGCACCCCTAGTCTCAGTCACATCGCCTTCTTGTCTGCCTCCTCCTCCTGCCACAATCAGCCATGGCTCTAAGACCGGATTAGAGCCCCCTTAACCCTCCTCACCTAAGCCTAGATAGGGCTCCAGCGATGCTCCCAGCACACACACACACACACACACACACACACACACACACACACACACACACAAACCTACAGGATTAGCATGCATGTTTTAATACACACACTGAAGAAAGCAGTGAGCACACACTGGCTTGTCTGTCTTAATGAACCGAGAGAAGATGTTTATCACGGAGGGAGAGAAGAATGAAGAAAGAGGATAACTTCTCCATATTCTTTCTAACTGTTCCATTATGCCCCAACAAACACTGCTCAAACTGAAAAGTCATAGACAACCGATCAATAATATAATAATAGTCTTAGCAAAAATGTTTATCTTTAACTTACAACCTGTAGAAACGATGAGAATAGAAAGGTTCAGAACTTTTGTGAAACATCACAGTTGAAAAATATATGGCAAATAGAAATCAAAACGGGATGGTTTTCAGAGATAGATGGGAGGGGTTGAGGGGAGCTGAAGGATGGTACTAAAACAAACAAAAGATAACTAATGTAACAAATACTGTGTAAAATGTACATTGTATGTATACGCTGGAAGTAGAAGCCTAAGTATTGTTGTCCATTAGTTTACTCCAATTATGGTAGGTGTGGTAGCGTTAGGGGAAAATAATATATTAAGAAATATATTAATAATAATAATAATAATATATATATATATATATATATATATATATATCATATTATTCAAGGGGTATGAATAGTTTCTGACACACACAACCACACAGTGCCTTCAGAAACTACTCATACATCTTGACCTTTTACACATTAACGTTACAGCCTTATTCATTATCAATTCAACATAATACCCAATAATGACAAAACAAAAACATGTTAAGAAATTTGAAAATGTATTAAAAATAAAAACAGAAATACCTTATTTACATAAGTATTCAGACCTTTTGCAATGAGATTAAAAATTGAGCTCAGGTGCATCCTGTTTCTATTAATCATCCTTGAGATGTTTCTACAACTTTATAAAAAAATATATATATTTAACCTTTATTTAACAAGGCAAGTCAGTTAAGAATTAATATTTACAATGATGGCCTACCTACTAGATCAGCCATAGTAGTACGGCGCAAATTAGGGTTAAGTGCCTTGCTCAAGGACACAGACAGGTTTTTTTCACCTTGTCGGCTCGGGTATTCGAACCACTAGGCTTGTCGCCCAACTTGATTGGAGTCCACCTGTCATAAATTCAATTGATTGGACATGATTTGTAAAGGCACACACCTGTCTATATAAGGTCCCACAGTTGACAGTGCATGTCAGAGCAAAAACCAAGCCATTAGGTCGAAGGAATTGTACGAACCACCCAGAGACAGGATTGTGTCGAGGCACTTGAACCTGATCAAACATCTCTGGAGACCTGAATATAGCTGTGCAGCGACGCTCCTCATCCAACCTGACAGAGCTTGAGAGGATCTGCAAAGAAGAATGGGAGAAACTCCCCAAATACAGGTGTGCCAAGCTTGTAGCGTCATACCCAAGAAGACTTGAGGCTGTAATCGCTGCCAAAGGTGCTTCAACAAAGTACTGAGTAAAGGGTCTGAGTACTTGTGTAAATGTGATATTTCAGTATATGAATTGTCTTTTTATTTGCAAAAATTTCTAAAAACCTGTTTGTTCTTTGTCATTATTGGGTATTGTGTGTAGATTGACGAGGGGGGAAAAAAACGATTTAATACATTTTAGAATAAGGCTGTAATGTAACAAAATGTGGAAAAAGTCAAGGGGTCTGAATACTTTCCGAAGAAATATATAGGGGATTGGAAAAAACAACAACCAAATTCTCTATGCTCTGTACTGTTTGTCTTGCTATACAATAACACAGAAAACACACAGAAATCATAGTTAAGGTGGTGTGAATAATTAGGATCTATACACTATGGCTTATACGTAGATTATACAGGGGAAAACCCCTGCTCATTATAGATGTAACTGACTGAGAAGAGCTAAAAATGGATGGATGATGATGACAGTCTCTGACGGCCAATGACAGAATGGTTTATTACTCCTGTAACACACTGTTATTCTCTGTCTAGTTGGTGTGCTCATATCTAAGGCTTGTATCTGAAGTAACACCCAGTCACATTTGTCACATTACTTCACATATAAAGACCAACACAATAAGGCAATATACTGGAGGGATAAAAATATCCTCATTCCCAAAATCCTCCTTGAGCCGCAATGTCGCCGTCTGGGGAAATGACACTGGCACATGGATCTGTGTACACACACAAGTATGCACTAAATATACACAGCTGTGCAAATAATGTGTATATGAACATACACATCCCAGTTTTGTTGTTAACTAAAAGGCTTTAACCAGAAACTCTACAACACAAAGAATAATATGATTAAATCTGTGTGAGAGGAGAGAGGTTTCACACAAAGATAAAGTGAGGTGCTCCTGAGGAACACCAGACAGAATGAGAGCGTGGGAAAATAGGAAGGCACAACGCGACAAGGGGATGAGAGAGACAGACAGGCAGAAACAGGCCGAAATAAAAAGCAAGATGGTGAGATGGAGAGACATGATGGAGCAGGGTAGAAATTGGAGAAAGAGAGGAATAAGGAGAGGAACAGGGAGAGGGGTTTTCCCCTCCGTCTGGTTTTCTATAAGAGGAACAGGAGGAGATAAGACTAAAAGGACTGTCAGTCAGAGGAACAATCCTGGTAGTGTCCCCTTCTCCTCCTTTTCCCTCGCGTTCTCTCTCCTATTTCCACTGATTCCTGCTCAGATATAGGACTAGTTCACAGAGACGGTCCCCATTGGCTTACCAGTCCTGGCGAAAGCCAAAATCATGTACAGTGCATTCGAAAAGTATTGAGACCCCTTCACTTTTTACACATTTTGCTACGTTACAGCCTTATTCTAAAATGGATTAAACAGTTTTTCCCCTCATCAATCTACACATAATACCCCATAGTGACAAAAATAAAAGGAAGAGTCTTGGTAGTTCCAAACTTCTTCCATTTAAGGATGATCGAGGCCACTGTGTTCTTGGGGATCATTAATGCTGCAGACATTTTTTCTTCCCCAGACCTGTGCCTCGATACAATCCTGTCTCAGAGCTTTACGGACAATTCGACCTCATGGCTTGGTTTTTGCTCTGACATGCACCGTGGGACCTTATAAAGACAGGTGTATGCCTTACCAAATCATGTCCAATCAACTGAATTTACCACAGGTAGACTCAAATCAAGTTGTAGAAACATCCATTTCGAGTCTCATAGCAAAGGGGGATACCTAGTCAGTTGTACAACTGAATGCATTCAACTGAAAATGTGTCTTCTGCATTTAACCCAACCCCCCTGAATCAGAGAGGGCGGAGGGCTGCCTTAATCGACATCCAATTTTTTAAAAACTGTTTTCGCTTTGTCATTATGGAGTAAAAACAATTTAATTGATTTTAGAATAAGGCTGTAATGTAACAAAATGTGGAAAAAGTCAAGGGGTCTGAATACTTTCCGAATGCACTCTATATTGGTGAGTGAGATTCTGCACGTGGCTAATAGAAAACAGGAGAGACGTGGCACTATACTGATAAAGATACTTTTTATACATTCCCACCAAGCCCATAGGTAACGATGTGAATTATATTATGCTTACAGTATGAAGGTAAAGAGAGCTAGCTATTCAGACCTGCTTTACTGATTGAACCATTGTAAACAACATGACCTTTGCCACATCATACATGAGCAACTTTTAGGTCAGCTAACAAAACAACGAGGGGGTGTTGTCTGCGATAACTCTGGGGAGACAAAAAATGTAGGCTGTCACTGGGAAAGTGTGGTTTAAACAAAGAAGCACATATCATCATATATTCTCTGCTTTTCGCTCAGGCTTCTCAGCAGCCCACTGTGATGGGCATTCAGGTGAGATCTTTAGGTCCTCAGTCTGTGTGGAAGACAGGATGGAAGCATCTGTACCCCAGATACAGAAGCCAGGCTCTACATAGTCTCTGAACCACTGTCCTCTCTCTCCATTATCACTGTAACATGGTCTTATCCAGTGGTATAGTGGAGGGTAAATGCACACAAAACGCCGCTTACGTACCTTTTTTGTGTTTACTCTCCGATTGCAGAAAAATGCATTGACAATATAGTGAGCAATACTTTCACCGTGAACGGAGATCAGCTTTTACCCACTTTTGTTTTTTTACAAGTACATCACTGGTCTCATCCTCTAGCTGCTGCTGCAGAGGTCAGATCTGAACCATTTTCTTGTGGGGGTCAAAGACATATCTTTTGAATCGGAGGTTGATGCAGATTGGCTGAGAGTCTGTCTTGGCATCTTCCTCTTTGGCTGGTTCCCCTTTAGCCCCACCCTTTCCTTTCTTCTTGGCGGAGGAGAGGAGTTGCTTGGTCTCTAGACTGAGACCCTCTGAAGAGAAGAAAGAAGGAATGGGGAAGAGAGAAAGGGAGAGATTAACGGGCCTTAAATGCTGCTTCTGCTTCTAAGTTTTCTGACCAGTACAATGCCCTTATGCCAGTTATTGAGAATAATCCATCTTTTCGGGGTTTAGAGGAGCTGGTATCTGATTTCAATATGGGCTGCAATCATATTTTGGATTGTATTGCCCCCTGGAAACAGGTAAAATCAAAAACTGTATCTCAGCCATGGCTCAATGATGACAGTCGGCTGCTTAGACAAAAATGGAGGCAGGCAGAGAGGAAATGGAAGAAGGACAGACTTCAAGTCTCATACGAGGTACTCAGAGAGTGTATGGTGTCTTACCAACAGTTTGTCAAAGCGGCGAAGGTGCAGCATTTCTCCCATTTAATCTCTAAGAATCAGCACAGTCATAAAATATTATTTAGGGTAATTAATACAGTTTTAAATCCTGCATGCCCTATTGTCTTCGATAATTCAGAGAGAGCTTGTGAATCTTTTTTGCAGTTTTTTATGGATAAAATCTCCGCTATAAGAGCCAGCATCTCTAGTTCTGTCCGCGTTCTAAGCCATATTCAATCTCCTCCGAATTCTTTTACCTCTGGCCAGTTAAGTACATTTGAGCCGGTAACTACTTCGGACCTGTTAGAAATTGCCCAACATCTCAAGTTATCTTATTGCTCTCTTGATATCATCCCGCCCCGCTTGCTAATTCAGGTTTGGGATGCGGTGGGTCCTACTATATCATCTGTAGTGAATCAGAGTCTTATAGAGGGGCTTGTGCCATCATATTTTAAGCACGCTCTTGTGCAGCCTCTTTTAAAAAAAACGAGTTTAGACCCGTCGGTGTTAAACAATTATAGACCTATCTCTAAGGTGCCTTTTTTAGCTAAAATGCTGGAGAAGGTAGTTCTTAATCAACTGTCAACTTTTTTAAATAAAAACAATATTTTTGATACATTCCAGTCGGGTTTTAGGCCTCAGCATAGTACAGAAACTGCCCTTCTCAAGGTGACCAACGACTTGCTTTTGTCGGTAGATTCTGGGAACGGTGCTGTCTTAGTGATGCTGGATCTGAGTGCTGCATTCGATACAGTGGATCATGGGATTCTCATTGAGCGTCTGAGTCTTTGGGTGGGCATTGGGGGGATTGCATTAGGGTGGTTTTCATCGTATTTACAGGGGAGAACCTTTGCGGTGGAAATAGGGAGCTCTATTTCCTCCGCTCGTTCCATCGTCTC
Source organism: Thymallus thymallus (assembly GCA_023634145.1). Classification (NCBI taxonomy): domain Eukaryota; kingdom Metazoa; phylum Chordata; class Actinopteri; order Salmoniformes; family Salmonidae; genus Thymallus; species Thymallus thymallus. The sequence goes on along the minus strand of CM042410.1, from coordinate 21,037,624 downwards.
TGGGGTCCCTCAGGGTTCGTGTCTTGGCCCTGTCTTGTTTTCCTTATATATGCTCCCTCTGGGATTAATCTGTCAAAAGCATGGTGTGGCATACCATTGTTATGCAGATGACACCCAGTTGTATCTTCCTTTGAAATTGAATGACACCTCAAAATGGTCAGCATTGCTGAACTGTCTGGACGAAATAAAGCTGTGGATGGCATCAAGTTTCCTTCAGCTGAACGAATCCAAATTCGAAGTGGTGATTTTTGGCCCACCAAAGCTAGCAAAACAGATCGTACTTGACTTGGGCCCTCTGGCCTCTAATGTTAATACTCAGGTGAGGAACCTTGGTGTGATTTTTGACTCCGAACTAAAATTCGATAAACAAGTAAATGCTGTGGTTAAGGGCAGCTTTTTTCAATTGAGGGGCATTGCCAAATTGAAAGGCTTCCTGTCTTTCAAAGACATGGAAACTGTGATCCATGCATTTATTTCGTCCAGATTGGATTATTGTAATTCTCTTTATTTGGGGTTGTCTAAGAAGTTGCTTTCACGGCTGCAACTGGTCCAGAATGCTGCGGCCAGACTGTTGACTGGTACCAGGAAATGTTCCAGTATCTCTCCGGTGCTGGCTTCTTTGCACTGGCTTCCTGTGGAGTATAGGGTGCATTTCAAGGTCCTCTTGATGGTTTTTAAAGGTTTACATGGGCTTGCCCCTGTATATATCTCTAGTTTGTTACAGCATCATGTTGCTGCTAGACCACTAAGATCATCTCAAAGCTTCATTTTAAATGTTCCAAAATCTCGGTTAATAACCAAGGGAGATCGTGCCTTTGCGGTAGCAGCACCGCGTCTTTGGAATAGTCTCCCTTTACACATTAAATCCTGTGATTCCGTCGAGTGTTTTAAATCTAGGCTGAAGACCCACCTTTTCTCCGCTGCTTTTAACTGTTCTTAGCTACATGTGGTGTTTTGTTTTGTTTTATGGTGTATTTGTCTATATGTTTTGTACAGTTGGGTCTGTAAAGCACTTTGGTCAACTCGTGTTGTTTTTAAATGTGCTTTAGAAATAAAAATGATTGATTGATTGATTGATAAAGAAAGAGAGAATTATTAGCATTAGAATTGCTGTTAGTTTATACAAGTCATATATAAACAAAACAAATTAAGGAATGAGGCAGTCCCAGTCCTCACATATTATTTGTTTATTGGATAGGACAGATAATTAAATATATTTATATATACACACAACACCAGTCACCTACTAATTTTTCTTTATTTTGACTATTTTCTACATTGTAGAATAATAGTGAAGACATCAAAACTATGAACTACCACATGGAATCATGTAGTAACCATTCTTTAAAGTAGCCACCCTGCCTATATGACAGCTTGAATGTGTAGCTGTTTCCAAACTTTTGACTGATACTGTGCAATGCTGCTGGGTTTTTCACACTCAACAGTTTCCCATGTATATCAAGAATGGTCCACCACCCAAAGGACATCTAGCCAACTTGAAACAACTGTGGGAAGCATTGGAGTCAACATGGGCCAGCATCCCTGTGGAACACTTGATACCTTGTAGATTTCATGACCCGATGAATTGAGGCTATTCTGAGGGCAAATATAACTCAATATACAGTATATACAAAAATATTAACGCAACATGCAAGAATGTCAAAGATTTTACTGAGTAACAGTTCATATAAGGAAATCAATCAATTTAAAGAAATGAATTAGGCCCTAATCTATGGATTTCACATGACTGGAAATACAGATATGCATATATTGGTCACAGATACCTTAAAAAAAGAAAAGGTAGGGGCCTGGATCAGAAAACCAGTCAGTATCAGGTGTGGCTACCATTTGCCTCATGCAGCCTGACATCTCCTTCCCATAGAGTTGATCAGGCTGTTGATTGTGGCCTGTGGAATGTTGTCCCACTCCACTTCAATGGCTGTGCAGAGTTGCTGGATATTCGTACACGTCGATCCAGAGCATCCCAAACATGCTCAATGGGTGACATGGCTGGTGAGTATTCAGGCCATGGAAGAACTGGGACATTTTCAGCTTCCAGGAATTGTGTACAGATCTTTGCGACATGGGGCCGTGGTCTTCTGGAGGCGGCTTATGGTAGAGAAATTAACATTACATTATCTGGCAACAGCTCTGGTGGGCATTAATGCAGTCAGCATGCCAATTGCATGCTCCCTCAATACTTCTGTGGCATTGTGTTATGTGACAAAACTGCCTTTATTGTCCCCAGCACAAGGTGCACCTGTATAATGATCATGCTGTTTAAAACAGCTTCTTGATATGCCACACCGGTCACGTGGATGGATTATCTTGGCAAAGGAGAAATGCTCATCAATAGGGATGTAAAGACATTTTTGCACACAATTTGAGAGAAATAAGCTTTTTGTGCAAATGGAATATTTCTGGTATCCTTTGTTTCAGCTTATGACACATGGAACCAACATTTTACATGTTGCTTGTATATTTTTGTTCAGTGTAGGAAGGTGTTCCTAATGTTTGGTATACTCAGTGTAGGAAGGTGTTCCTAATGTTTGGTAAACTCATTGCATGTGATCTGGAGGCAGCAGCTTCGACCGCTAGACCACACAAGTCACTTTTAAAAACCTCCACACCACTTGTCCCATTCTTATTGCTCTACAGTGGCGACTCAGGGTCAACAGTACATCTGCTCTTCACACTGATGATGACAGAGATAGATTAAATGAGAGGGAGAACAGACAGATAGTGATCCTCTCTCTGCCTTATAGTAACAGTGCTGGAGCTGAACCTGAACTGAACACCAACCTCAGCCTCCTGATCCTGCTGCTGATAAAGTGGAGACAAGGGTCACAGTCCTGCCTCACGGTCCTATTCCATGGTCATGTCTCATCTGACATGTACAGTCCTGATTGCATCCCATCACACATGTAACCTTGTCCCACCATAGCCATTGTCTCCTTAACTTATTAAGCAGTCGTGGTCTTGTCTCACGGTTCCCGTTTCACGCTCAAGGCCGTGAAAGAACCATGACTTTCTGTCAGGGTTCTGTGTGGCGGTACTGTTCTGGCTGACATTTACGCTGGTGTCTCAGGCGGTTGGGCACGTGCTGTGGATTCCTCTGGGGCATCACTTCCTGTGTGTGTGACATGTTTGTTTGCTTGTTGTTCCGCTCACAAATGTTCCCTGAGCAAACCTCCGCACTGGCTGACCTCACCTACCTGCATCACATGGCGCCACGGGAGGTTGTTATGGTTATGCCAGTGTGAGGGTTGTTATGGTTACAGGCCAGGCAGAATGCTCTGACGGATATCTCCGATCTACAGAACTCACTTGGCCTTCGCTCACCTTTCTCACACACACACACACACACACACACACACACACACACACACACACACACACACAGACACACACACACACACACACACACACACAAAAAGGGAAGCATTTAGATAAATACCAATAAATAAAAGCTATAATGAATCAATGTGATGTAATTTAAATAAAACTCAAATTCAGTTCATCAATGCTTTTCTTTCTTTTTTTTGTAAACGGGGTCACAAAAAGACAGTGAATTATCCTCCTAAATCTGCCACCAAATTTATAACAAGTTGTTTGTTGCATTAAACCACATAATGAACATGTATTTTATCCTTTTAATTATAGGCTGGCATAACATACACACCACGTACACAAACCACACAACTGGCCCAAACGTCAGAAATCAAGCCTTCAAATCAAATCAATTGTTATTGGTCACATACACGTGTTTAGCAGATGTTATTGCAGGTGTAGCGAAATGTTTGTTTTTCTAGCTCCAACAGTGCAGCAATATCTAACAAGTAATATCTAACAAATTCACAACAATACACACTAATCTAAAGTAAAGGAATGAAATTAAGAATATATAGATATTTGGACGAGCAATGTTAGAGTGGCATAGACTAGGATACAGTAGAACAGAATAGAATACAGTATATACATATGAGATGAGTAATTAAAGTGGCCAGTGATTTCAAGGCTATGTACATAGGGCAGCAGCCTCTAAGGTGCTAGTGATGGCTATTTAACAGTCTGATGACCTTATGCTAGAAGCTGTTTTTCAGTCTCTAGGTCCCAGCTTTGATGCACCTGTACTGACCTATCATGAACAGGCAGTGGCTCGGGTGGTTGTTGTCCTTGATTATCTTTTTGGCCTTCCTGTGACATCGGGTGCTGTAGGTATCCTGGAGGGAAGTTAGTTTGCCCCCAGTGATGCGTTGGGCAGACCGTACCACCCTCTGGAGAGCCCTGCGATTGCGTTGCGTGCGGTGCAGTTGCCGTACCAGGCGGTGATACAGCCCGACAGGATGCTCTCAATTGTGGATCTGTAAATGTTTGAGGGTTTTAGAGGCCAAGAGGCTCTGTTGCACCTTCTTCCCCACACTGTGTGTGTGGGTGGACCATTACAGATTGTCAGTGATTTGTACGCAGGGGAACTTGAATCTTTCCACCTTCTCCATTGCGGTCCCGTTGATGTGGAAAGGGGGGTGCTCCCTCTGCTGTATCCTGAAGTCCACGATCAGCTCCTTTGTTTTGTTGACGTTGAGTGAGAGGTTATTTTCCTGGCCCCGCACTCCCAGGGCCCTCACCTCCTCCATGTAGGCTGTCTCGTCATTGTGTCACTCGTCAAAGTAGAGGTCTTCACGGTCCCCCCCAAAAAGTATGAGGGGGGGCTTCAAAGACGCACTAAAATCTAACTAGCCCTCCTCTTTTCATTTCTCTCCCTCACTCAAGTGGTGACGAACAATGAGAGAAAGGGAGCACACACAAAGACACCGAGAGTAGCGAGAGGTCATAAGAACACACAGCATGGCTATAATATGAGAGTGAATGAGCAAATGAGCATGCTTAATGTCTTAAGTGACTAGCCAAGTATGTCAGTGTATATGTAAGAGCGTGTACGCCAGTGTGAGTGAGTTGAGAGGATGTAGGTATGGTTCTCTTTCTAAATGTTTTTGTTTTCTCTTTCCGCCGGGCCCAGTGTGGAGCCTATCTGCGGGTCGGAGGGGAGTGGAGCAACAGAAGGTAAAATAAACAGGGTGCAGACTTCCCCCGGAACCAGAGCTACCCCCAGAGGAATCCTGGGAATGCTGGAGTGGGATTCCCAGCACACCACATCCTGATCCTGACAACGAACGGACCATGGACAGCCACAGGAACCAGAGAGAGAGAGAGAAAAAGAGTGAGCAAGAAAGATAGAGGAAAATAGAGAAGGCCTCTTTCATGCTTCGGTTCTACTATAAACGAATAAACAAATGGAATATGTGTGGCTGACAAATGCAGTAAGAAATCCAAACAGTACAGTCTTTATCTTGACTGTTAATAGTAGAGTATAATGAACATGGGTCGAGTGCAGCACTGTTGGGTGTCAGCGAAGGGTGGCAATTCAACATGTAGAAACGCCAGGAAATTAATATAAAATGATGTCCGATATGTGATGGTCTGATGATCTGATGGTCATATGCCCATACACTGCTTTTAACCGATCGTTGGCGTGGTCTGTTTTATCCTTAACACATTCATACAGCCCCAACCCTTACATACCTGGCACCCGGATCTTAAACTTCCCGCTCTGTCTGAAGCCGCCGTCGATGACCCCCGCCTCGCCGATCTACAGCATGACCTTTAACCCCACAAACAACTGCAGGTTGGTCTCCTTCTTGAACAGGTTTCAGCTAATCACAGTGTAGTCGTCTGTCACCTGACCAGAGAAGAGGAAGAAGGAGACTTGAGAGGCACCAATGAAATAAACTGGAAAATATTATTTTTCTAATGTAATAAGCCTAAATAATATTATTATTATTATTAAATGAGCAGCTTCCAGTAATGAATACAAGCAAATAGCACAAGAAAGTGGAAAATATCATGAAAATAATAACATTATTATCTAATGTTCCAGCATATCCTTTAATGATTAATTGATGTAAACAGTATAAGAGAGGTCAGTGTTTGTTTGTTTTTCATGTTCCTCTCTCTGATCTAACACACACTGGTGCATGATCTCGTGTGTTGCCATGCTGCCACTCTGTCGCCATAGTGAGGGGTGGGGGGGTGGCTGACCCCACCATGACACTGTTCTGTACCCTGTCCCAACTCAACCCTGCCATGAGCCACATTCCTCTAGGACTGCCGTCAGTCTGTCTGTCCTCTTTAAAAAAAAAATGTTCCCGCATTTTTCTTCTGTTTGTTTGTATTTCCCCCCCATCTCTCCATCACTGAGACTTTCTCACCCGTCACTGATCCGATAAAGGGAGGGCACCGCTCTCTCCCTTCCCTCTCTCTCTCTCTCTTTCCTTCCTTAGCCCTCCCTCCTTCGCTTTCTCGCTCTGACGTTCGGTTCTTACTGATGCGTGACCACTGATAAGCTACAGTTGGTTAAAATTATACTCTAATTGTAAATGTATGTAGTTCTGTTCTTGAGCTGTTTTTGTTCTGTATTAAGTCATGTTTCATGTGGACCCCAGGAACAGTAGATGCTGCTTTTGCAACATGCTAATGGGGATCCTAATAAATAACACAGTGACTAACGCATGACAAAGTCATATCTCAAGCATTCAAACTGTATCTCAGATATGTGTCCTCTTAGAAAAAAAAATAAACAAATAGGACTTCCTCATTCTGAGAGGGGAACCCACACCCACGTCACAAGACCTGAGTCTGACCTCACAGGGAGAGGATCAACCTCAGGGTCAACGACCTCTGTGTAACAGCCTTACAGCAGTAAAACTTGTCCACACACTTGACCTCTGACCTGTGAGTGATCCTGAGAGAGGGTGTGTACTGTGTACACACAGACACACTGCTGGCTGCAAACAACACTCAAACAGACAGACAGTCAGGAGCAACGAGGCAGATAAGACTTATGAGACAAAAAGGAAGACAAACTGAGAAACAACAGAAGAGCCAGAGAATGTGTTAAATTAAATGACACATAAGTCATTGAAGATATTACAAGAGTGCGATCGAGCCAGGGAGAAAGACGGTAAAGGTGAGAGATCAAGGCAGAGAGACAGAGAGACCAGAGGCAGAGAGAGACCAGAGGCAGAGGGACCAGAGGCAGAGAGACCAGAGGCAGAGAGACCAGAGGCAGAGAGACAGAGAGAGACCAGAGGCAGAGAGACAGAGAGAGACCAGAGGCAGAGAGAGACCAGAGGCAGAGAGACAGAGAGAGACCAGAGGCAGAGAGACAGAGAGAGACCAGAGGCAGAGAGAGACCAGAGGCAGAGACACAGAGAGTAGGGGCCAGAGTGCGGGTAGGGGGGAATGCAGAGAGCCATGTGGATGTGGGTGTATTCCTGTGCCACTCAGGTCAAAACAGCAACAGTTTGGCTGTTGCCAATGGCGTCAGGGGGCCACACACCTGTGTCGCAGCCCAGCACACGCAAAGGCCCTCCATACTTTATCCACGCCACCGGGACTATGTGTGTGTATGTGTATGTGTACACAATGGGAGCTCCGTCCCTGAAAAACTCTCTAGCGCCACCAGCAATGAGAAAAATTCAAACAAGGAACAGAAGATAGGAAGGAGAGGGTGAAAGGAAGGAGAGGAGGAAAGGAAGGAGTGGGGGAAAGGAAGGAGAGGGGGCAGACGATCCAAGCATGAAGACCGATGGGCGAGGAGGGTGTGTGTGTGTGTGTGTGCAGACTATTAGGGGAGTGTGGGGGTGGAGGATGTGTCTGTGTGTGGCAGGGGGTCCACTGACCCTCTCCAACTGTCCCTCCTTGTGTTTGGTCTTGTAGATACGCAGTCTGGGTAGTGTAGTCTCAGAGTAGCTCTTCTCCTCAAAGCCCTCCAGCAGACACCCTTGGAACGCCAGTCGGCACGCATTGGCGTGGATGTCTGTGTCCAGTTTGGAGCCAATCACCTGACAGAGAGTGGGACCGGACGCTCAAACTCCAGCAGCGCCCACTGCTCCGGGTCTTGTCCCGTCCCTCCGGCCTCCCGCTGGCCAATCCCATACTCGTCCTGGTGGAAGTACTCCCGGTCAAAGGAGAAGGGTGTGTCCAGGGTCCTGTGGTCTGGCTCAGGGGGCGTGGATGTCTGAGAGGGTGGCTGGGGGCCCGTGGTGGAGGTCTGGTGGGTCTCTCCAGGGGGCAGACCGAAGAAGGTGAACCTGGCCGTGACGGTCTCGTGGCCAATGGCGATGTGGAAGGTGGCGCAGGTGGCCAGGGAAGCCTTGAAGTGGCCAATCTTCCTGACAGAGATGAGGGCTGCGTGGAGGGTGTGTAGGGAACCAGGGGTACACACCACCCCCCCCGTTTTAGCAGTTTAGGGTCAAACTGGGTCACACACACGCCCACTCGGTCACCCAGCATGGCCCATGCCACATCTGATCTGACTTCACTTTCTTGGTCACCTACGGGTTAAAAGACAAACACAGATAGACTGTCAAACTAACTCATTCACTCTTATTGTTTATTTGAGCAAGGTTAGGTATGCAATTGACAGGTTATGAAGTATGAAGATGTACAATATACACTGAACAAAAATATAAAACGCAGCATGCAACAATTTCAATGGCTTTACTGAGTTACAGTTCATATAAGGAAATCAGTCAATTGAATTAAATTAATTAGGCCCTAATTAATTTATAGATTTCACATGACTGGGAATACAAATATGCATCTGTTGGTCACAGATACCTAAAAAGGGTGGAGGCGTGGATCAGAAAACCAGTCAGTATCTGGTGTCATGACTATTTGCCTCGTGCAGCATCACACATCTCCTTAGCATATAGTTGATCAGGCTGTTGATTGTGGCCTGTGGAATGTTGTCCCACACCTGTGGAAGTTGCTGGATATTGGCGGAAACTAGAACACGGCGTCTTACACGTCGATCTAGAGCATCCTAAGCATGCTCAATGGGTGACATGTCTGGTGAGTATGCAGGACATGGAAGAACTGGGACAATTTCAGCTTCCAGGAACTGTGTACAGATCCTTGGGCCGTGCATTATCAAGCAGAAACATGAGGTGATGGCGGCGGATGAACGGCATGACAATGGCCTCAGGATCTCGTCACGGTATCTTTGTGCATTAAAATGGCCATCGATAAAATGCAGTGTTCGTTGTCCGTAGTTTATGCCTGCTCATACCATAACCCCACCGCCACCATGGGGCACTCTGTTGACAAAGTTGACATCAGCAAAACTTGAGACATTTGTGGCATTGTGTTGTGGGACATAACTGCAAATTTAGAGTGGCCTTTTATTGTCGCTGTCCCAGCACAAGGAGCACCTGTGTAATGATCAAGCTGTTTAATCAGCTTCTTGATATGCCACACCTGTCAGGTGGATGGATTATCTTGGCAAAGGAGAAATGTTGACTAACAGGGATGTAAACAAATTTGTGCACAAAATTTGAGAGAAATAAGCTTTCTGTGCGTATGGAACATTTCTGGGATATTTTATTTTAGCTCATGAAACATGAGACCAACACTTTACATGTTGCATTTATATTTTTGTTCAGTGTACAACAGAATAATCTTTGAGTGTTGTTTTTATTTTGTGGTCATTGTGTGAGGGAGCGTGGGTGAGTATGGTCGGTGTGGCCTAAACACAAGTTCTCTCTGACACTGAATGCTGAGACTACCTGCGGGTTTATACAGGCTTCTGCCGCCACCCGATGGAGGATAATATGATGACACCAGTTGATAGTAAAGTTCAATATAATAAACTGGTGTTTAGACTAGGCTGGCCTACATGTGTGAGTGACTGCATCTGGTCTAAATTAGCCAGCTCCTGTAAAGCCAATCCCCCACCCCTCCTCCACAGTCTCCCCATCCTGCCCTCCCCAAAAACACACAGACACATCCTCCACCCCCACACTACCATCCCTCCCTCCTCTTGCAGTCAACTTCTGAACTCCCCCCCCCCCCAAAAAAAATAACTTTTAGCTTCTACTCCAGCCTTCCAGGTCATCTGGACGACGCTGGGCCAATTGTGCGCCGCTCTATGGGACTCCCAATCACGGCCGGATGTGATGCAGCCTGGATTCGAACCACCACTGAGATGCAGTGCCTTAGACCACTGCACCACTTGGGAGTTCTTCTACTACATCAATGATTCTGAAACTTTCTGAAAGCAGGGACTACCATCATGCTATAATCTCTTTATAGGACCAGATTAACTAAAATTAGAACAAATTAAATTGACTAATGCGCTGTAATGTTCGGCAATATCACAAAGAATGGTTGCTGGTCCATAGACATGGGGGATTGAGGTTGAGAACCACTGAGCAAGACTTCTTTCAGTGTTCATGTAAATCAGTGTTCTGTGGTAAATTACCGTACCTTGAGCGCTGGGATCTCCACAGTGTCATTGACAGCCAGCGCCCCCTGTAGGATAGTTCCGGTCATGACTATGCCCTGACCACGGATCGAGAAGCAGTGGTCCACGGCTATCAGCAGGGCTCCCCCCGGGTCTCTGTGAGGTAGGTACGTCTGGCTCTTCAATAGCTAGGACACACACACACACACACACACACCAAAGTCACACCATAGTGTTGAGTGTGTATACTGTGGTTTCATAAACACTTCCTTAGTGTCTCTTGTGTTTTAATCAAAGGGCAGAACCCCCTGACCTGACAGTGTCTGTCACATCTCTTTGTTCTGTAAGATCTACCTTTTACTGTATCATACTGTATTTATCATTGAAGCCTTCTACACACCAGTCAAAATATTAACCCAAACGCCAATTGTGCAGGCACACCCTGGGGCACCAGTGTGTTCAGGGTCTTTACCTCTATTAACTCAGGCACTCCATGGGGCTTCTCTGTTTCAGGGGCCTCAGGGCCCCCAGGCTTCGCTGCCAAGGCAATCACAGGACAGTCTTTAAATCTGTCCAACAGGGGATGAAACGAGGGTTAGAATTACTGTGCGTGTGTGTCTCATAGACATTAAAACCAGTAGATAGTGATAGCGTTGACGTCAACCATGTATTCCTATGGAAAATCGCATGTGGCGCATAAAGCTGGTAGTATTTGAATTTGAAGCACGCCATATTGCTGTATGGCACCCAAACAATGTTTTGCTAAGGATCATAGTGAAAATGGCTGTAACTAGCAAAGGATCATGGTCGATGTAGTCGTTTTCATCTTGCCTGAAAGAATCCACCTTAAAGTCTATAGAGCCTCCTCGTAGCCTGCCGGCCCATGATTGGTCTGTGTCAGCACCTGGTCCTGTGTGACGACAAATATAGTAGTCAGAATGTATCACTATTTAATTAAATATATTGATTTGTAGCAAACGTTTAAATAATTCACAATGGGGATCAAACTTGATCATAATAAAAAACAGATGTTAGAACCCAAAATGGCCGTCTAAACAAAATGTGTTTGGCAGTACTGGCTATCCTAATTTACTTTCTAGGGCAGACCTGGGCCCATATCCACAAAGCATCTCAGGAAAGGTCTTAGAATACTGGTAAATCCTGTTTAAAAAGCAAAACAAATCCCAGGTTTTAGGATGATGTTAAGACACAGCAAAGACAAACTCTGAGCCAGGAGTAAAATCAACTCATAAAAGTTTCTCATTTTGTAATGACAACAGTTTGGAAGGAAATATAGTGATGACGCTCATTGACATTGTTGCAAATTGGGGAATAACCAATCGTGATGAGGCGTCGCCAGCTGTGAACTCTATAGTACGTATCGCTTCAGACAACCACGGTGAACGTGACTGTACATCAAATTTCGCAATGTTAAAACGTTTAATATAATTTTCTACTGACACTTTGCCTACTCTTAATTATTGCTTAATATGTTGGCACGCATAAATATTTTTAACCAATTCTGATGGTTGTTAAAAGTGTAATTTTGACAGTTACCATTATATTAACAGACTCGTCACTCCTGTTTAACAAATCTAAATGGATTTGGCACAGTAGGCATCAAGTCACTTGTTGATAATGTTGCATACAACGTTTGAAAGGTTAACATAAGCCCTAGATGCCTTCAATTTCCCCAACTTATAGGCATGCCCAATTAGACATATTTTTTTAACAATGTGATGTTGTGCTGCAAATGAATAACTTGAAATAACATGATGTAGGTAATTAAATAATAAAAAGAAAAACGTGTATATTTATTAGCCTAGTGGTTATAAGTATTTAGGCATATCATGTGAAATAGGCCTTGTGAAATCAGTATGTAGGTCTAGATTATTTTGGGATTGATTGTATAGAAATATCAAAACATTCTTTGAACAACTCCAAAGCAGTTGCATGTGGCGCAGGAACCACTGACTCGCTGCATTTTTCTATTATCAAGACACATGCTGGTAACTTAACTGGTTAATACAGACTTGGTGTGACTCTTATAACAAAAGCACTTCCTGCATAGCTTTTATTTTTACCCATAAGAGTAGGAGTAAAATGTCTCCATTCTCAGCACTTAGGACCAATTTTCTACTCTGAAACGCTTTGTGGATACAGGCCCAGGGCTTTTGGCACCGGTAGGTTGCTACACAGTAGCCGACCAGCAGAGCTGGCTCCAGAAAGTGTTCTCCAAGGTCTTGTGCAGTCTCTTGGTCATCTTGTCGATGGCGGTCTGTCTCTTGTTGGACGGCAGCAGGTCAGTCTTGTTGAAAATGACCACCATGCAGGGGCAAGTCAGCTCTCCTATCAGCAGACACTCTGGGTCTGGATCCCCTTCACCACATCTACCACCAGCATCATCAGGTCTATGATAAGAGCCCCTGGAACACACACTCACAATTAGACTTGTATGCATGCTATATGACTTGTCTATAATAACCCCCCAGTCCCAAAACTACTGTAGTGAAATGATTGTGACAACTCAGCACTGCATGGTTACAGTTCATCTACACAGGGCCCATATGACCATAAATTGAGCAACAAATGGAGAAACAGCAAAAGACAACCAAGAATAACAACATAAGAAGAGAGGGAGAGAATGAGGAGGGTACAAAGGGTAGAGAGAGATATTGAGAAGGGAGAAGGGCTAGAGGGCTGAAATTGCTTGGTTGTCTTTCCTCCCTCTTTGGCTCTCTTTCTTTCCTGTGCTCCCCTCTTTTCTTTCCTTCTCTTTGGCTCTCTTTCTTTCCTGTGCTATCCCCATTGGGGACAGGGGATGTTTATTAAGTTTATTACATCCCCTGATCCCCACACCTTCCTTCCTTCCGCCATAATCCACAGCATGTGCCATCCACAGGGACAGTCTTTATATAGCAGACTACCAGCCATATACACGGACTCAGGCTGCACTCCCACTGTGTGTGTATGTGCTCTCCTTATGCTGCTTTCCTTCAACTCCAGTCTTCTTCTGCCACCAATGCATACCCTCACCTATCAGCCCTGTCAAAGCAGTCTCCTTTTACAGGATACATATGGTAAATTCCTTACCGAGAAAGAATAAAACAAAATAATAAAAAAGTGGTTCAACCCTACAAACACTCATCAGGAGTGAGGCGAGAGAGAGAAAGAAGGGAGATACTAGCAAGAAAGAGAGGGGGAATGAGTAAGCAGGGTTCAGCTGGGGCGTAAGGGTAAGAAAGTCTCTCTCGTCCTCCTGGAGACTTCTACCCCTTCCTCCTCTCTCCCTCGCAAAGCCACGGGCTAGTGGAGGGGCCACAGTCAGTGTGGGTTAACCATGTAATGGCTGCCTCACACGGTTGAGTCGAGAAATAAAGTGTATTTGTATGGGGTTTATGTGTAGTCTTTATTCTGCAGTACCCAGTCGCCCTCTGCTGGTTGAGTCTAGAGTTTAAACTCTTTTTTTTTTTTTACACACTCAATCAATTATCAATTTCTGATAAAGTCATTGTATGTTCCCACTTGCAATGATTGTAGCTGGCTGTCAAACTCGGGGCTAGAGCACCTGGAGATGTCAGACAGCTGACTGGCCAGTTTAAATATGTCACTAAGTGTGAGTAATGGGATCTCCACCGTTACACATGTGTCAACACCTGAGCATTTGCTGTTTTGCCCCTATGGTTAGGGTATCGATTTCTCTCTGCAGTAATATGACATTCTCCTCATTCACTTCTCTCAACCCCAACGACGGTGCGAATGAGGGACGCGTGTCTAGGACAGTCCACCAGCTTCAACTGCAGGTTGTCGTAGCCGTGGCCTCCGTAGTCCTCCCGCAGCTGCTCGGGAAGGTCCACGGTGATGCCTCTCTCTCCGGACTGGGGTCTCTTGTCAAAGGCAGCCGTGGACGCTGTGCTGCTGAGCGCGCTGGCAAGCGACGTCTTCCCATGGTCGACAAGTACCCCAACATTAAAATTTAGGGTCTTAGGGTGGTTGTTGTTCGAAACTAACTAACGTTAGCTGTCTGCTCCAGTCGCAACCTCAGCAGCTAACGTTAGTGTTACTGGCTGGACTTTGAACTCTAGTTACGTTCAGTAATGCCACTTAACACAACTGACACCATTTACGTTAAACTAACATGTATTCAATAAGCTCGTTACAATTCATCCCTATTTGATTAAATATAGGTAGTTAAACACTAATGTTAGCTGTCGAACTACACAAAACTTTTATTTAAACTGTTTTTCCTGCGTATCAGTAAAAGCAGTCCTCTGGAAGTTATGCCAGTGTAAGTAACGTTGTATTCCCTCTTTTTTTTTATTTCACCTTCTCACAAGTACAGGCTACAAAATCATAAGGTGTGAAGAAATATCCGCCTAAATTTCAACACGAATTATGTTGCTAAGCAAACGTTTTAACAAGAGATTGTAGACGACTGAACGCAATCTTAAAGGCAGGAATCAATCTCAAATTATGTACCAGTTTCCGTAAAGTCAAAGTGACGTGAACACAAGCGGAAATACAATCCACAAAGAGGCGTGTTTTTTGTATGAGTAAGATTGACAGTGCTTCTATCCAACCGCTTTATAAAAGAAGAGCATAATTGTCCAATAGTGTACCTCTTAGAGCAAACAAAAAAAAAATTCGGGTGGTACTTTCTTCAACTTCCTTGGTAACCCCCATGGAAACAGTGCTTATCATAGCTCACTGAAAAATGTCGCCTCTGTGTGTTTTGTTTTAACGCGCCTATTCTAAAGGTGAATAAATAACGACCAAGGGGTCATTTATGTTTGCTTTTATTGCTTACTTATAAGACGTTCATAAAAACAACAACAATGAAGATCGAGGAAGTCAAAAGCACCACGAAAACCCAGCGCATCGCGTCTCACAGCCATGTGAAAGGACTCGGGCTAGACGAGGCCGGGAACGCAAAGCAAAATGCGTCAGGTCTTGTCGGACAGGAGAGCGCAAGAGAGGTAGGTAAATTAGCAAGCTATATGCCAAGCTAGTTAGTTACATCAACAGTCGTTTACTTGTAGTTATTTAGCTAGCCACCGTACTTCAGAAATGTTAAGTTAATTTGAAGGGCATTTTTCTTTGATTTATTCTTTGTTATATTTAAAATTTTCAATAAAACTGCCAACTGGGCTTGGAAAAGCCAAGTGTAGTATTCTCTTTAACTTTTTTTTTCTGTCAACAGGCTTGTGGTATTATTGTGGAACTGATCCGCTCAAAGAAGATGTCGGGAAGGGCAGTTTTACTTGCTGGACCTCCCGGTACAGGAAAGGTAGACAAAATGTTACTGCAGTACTTCAATGATACCCCAAATTCGTAATTGTAAAAAAGTCTGATATGTTTACTGTGTCTCCTGGCCTCCACAGTAATAGAAAGAATACAAGACTTGAGAGACTTTGACCAACCCTACTTTGCTCCATCTCTTTCCCCCTGCAGACCGCCCTGGCTTTGGCTATGGCACAGGAGCTCGGCAACAAGGTGCCTTTCTGCCCCATGGTGGGCAGTGAGGTCTACTCTTCTGAGATCAAGAAAACAGAGGTGCTGATGGAGAACTTCAGGAGGGCCATAGGTGAGGGGCCACACACAAACACAGGGCCACTGGGAATGGATCACACACACGCACACACACACACACACACACACACACACACACACTAGTGCTGAGCGAGTTGAACTTTTTGAGGTAGTTATGGTTCGATTATTTAAAAAATAATCCCTGTTTTTGATTTTGTTTTAAAAATAATTTGAAGACATTAAAGCTGCCATATGTAACTTTATGGGCGACCTGACTAAATTCACAAAGAAATGTGACTTATCGTCCTATCATTCTCATTGAAAGCAAGTCTAAGAAGTGGTAGAGATGTTCTATGTGCACTATATCTATGCTTCCTGTTCTTTAATTTTGTATTTTACTTTCGGTTTTGTACACCAGCTTCAAACATCTGAAAATACAAAATTGTTGGTTATTGAAAATATATTTCACAGCGGTTTAGATGGTACAATGATTCTCTACACTATACATTGCTTGCTTTGTCAAACAAAGGCAGAGAATGGCAGAGCGATTTCTGTATATGCACCTTTAAATGTGTTATGTGGGTTTAATGCTGTAACAACAGCATTCCAGTGTTAATTCTAATTTGTAAATCATCTCGCCACTATGGCCTACTTATTGTCCTACCTTCCTAGCATTTTGCACTACATTTGCACACTGTATATAGATTCTCTATTGTGTTATTGACTGTATGTTTGTTTATTCTCATGTGTAACTCTGTGTTGTTTTTTGTCGCACTGCTTTGCTTTGTCTTGGCCAGGTCGCAGTTGTAAATTAGAACTTGTTCTCAACTGGCCTACCTGGTTAAATAAAGGTGAAAAAAAAAACACACAAAAAACAACACAGAATAAAACAATTAATAAAAGTCCCATGATGGTAGTGATTGCCCATTACTGCTTATCACTTATTAACCATAATTTATTCACATTACTTTACTTTAATAAAATATTTCAGTAGTTATTACAGTTGTTTTATTTGATGACTTCATTATTTCATTCCAAGTTATCATCTCATCACTATAGAGCTGCTGCCCATGCTGTCTGTCAAAATCACTATTTTAGTAGTTCTTCAAAAGTAAGTAAGGAATACTTTTATGACTTTTATGACTGCTGAATACCAATTATCAATAACTTATATCATGTATTTTGAGGCAGAGATAGGTTGAAGCAACTGCTATCTATCCCTCTCGATTATGCATTCTTCTGTCTTTTGGTATTAGGTTTAAAAGAAACAGGCCGGACAAGTTGACACACAATGGATTATGGTCATTGTAGTTAATTACCACGTTTAATGTGTGAAACTATACTGAACAAATAAAAACGCAACATACAACAATTTCAAGATATTACTGAGTTACAGTTCATATAAGGAAATCAGTCAATTTAACTAAATTCATTAAGCCCTAATCTATGGATTTCACATGACTGGCAGGGGATAGACCCACCCACTGGGGAACCAGGCCCAGCCAATCAGAATGAGTTTTTCCCACAAAACATATCACAGACATAAATAATCCTCAATTTCATCAGATGTCCGGGTGAAATCCCGCAGGTGAAGAAGCCGGATGTGGTTACACGTCTGCGGTATTTAGTCCGGTTGGACGTACTGCCATATTATCTAAAACTACATTGGAGGCGGTTTATGGTAGAAAAATTAACATTTAATTCTCTGGCAACAGCTCTGGTGGACATTCCTGCAGTCAGCATGCCAATTGCATGCTCCCTCAAAACTTGAGACATCTGTGGCATTGTGTTGTGTGACAAAACTGCACATTTTAGAGTGGCTTTTTATTGTCCCCAGCACAAAGTGCACCTGTGTAATGATCAGGCTGTTTAATCAGCTTCTTAATAGTGATGCCACACCTCTCAGGTGGATGGAATATTTTGGCAAAGGAGAAATGCTCACTAACAGGGATGTAAATACATTTGTGCACAACATTTGAGAGAAATAAGCTTTTTGTGCATATGGAACATTTCTGGGATATTTTATTTCAGCTCATGACACATGGGACCAACACTTTTTGCGTTTATGTATTTGTTCAGTATATGTAGAATATTGGCCTGTTGGAAATTACAACTCCCTACTACATCGCAAAGTTTGGGCTTGATCAGATTTATCTTAAGAAACTGGAATAAAAAATAATTGAACCGACATCTGTCAATTAGTTGTTTAAAAAACGAACAAACGCATTTGGTTAATCGCTCAGCACTAACACACTCTCATAAGCTTGGGTCAATTGGAGACCAGATAAAGCTGCACCTTTCATTCACCTACTGCACCACCATCAGAATAGACTCCAGAGCCAGGTGTTCTCCTCCTACTGGGCTGAGAAGTAGGACTAGGGGAGGGTATCAGTGTGGCTGTTGACACTGGGGAGGAAGGACTTGGAGGGGGATTGGGGGAAGGGGTTTGTTGGAGTGTTGACATTACCTGTCACAGAGAAGGAAATGGAGCGTGGGTTGAGAGCGGAGTTGTGGTCAGCACCCTCACCCCTCCCCTAGGACAGAACACACAAGCGTTATGATGGAGGAAAAGGGCGGGGTACATTCTGAGCCTGTCGACAACCCCCTGATAAGAGAACTCTGATAGACGGCCTCTCCCTCAGAAGTGTGTCTCTCACCCCACCCCCCCGCCACTCGCACACAGAGGCTGTATGCAGGATGAACAAGGGCTACAGTGTGATCACATTACACAGAGGACCATGCACTGTACACACACTCACACACACTGTCTCACATTCTCTAATAAATGATCCGCCAGGTAGACCAAAGGATGTGGCGGTTTTATTGATTCAAGAGAATAAAGGCTTTACAGAGTTCATTCAGTGTGTGTGACCCTGTCCTCCCTCCTCCAGGGCTTCGTATTAAGGAAACCAAGGAGGTGTATGAGGGGGAGGTTACAGAGCTGACCCCCTGTGAGACGGAGAACCCCATGGGTGGTTATGGGAAGACCATCAGCCACGTCATCATCGGACTGAAGACCGGCAAGGGCACCAAGCAGCTCAAGGTCAGGCACGAGTACGAGGCTAGACCAGTCCATATAGAAGTTGCCCATGTTTCTCACTGTCTCTCTCTGTGTTTCTTGTAGCTGGACCCCAGTATTTATGAGAGTCTGCAGAAGGAGCGTGTGGAAGCAGGAGATGTTATCTACATTGAAGCAAACAGTGGCGCCGTCAAGGTATCAGTACAACTTCCAATTATTTCTTGTCCAATTTCAATCTTGTCTCATCACTGCAACTCCTCAACAGGTTCGGGAGGCGAAGGACAATCATGCGTCCTCCAAAACATGACCCGCCAAACCGTGCTTCTTAACACCCGCACTTAACCCGGAAGCCAGCCGCACCAATGTGTCGGAGGAAACACCGCTCACCTAACAACCAAGGTCAGCCTGCAGGTGCCCTGCCCACCACAAGGATTCGCTAGAGCACGATGAACCCCCTCCTCTAACCCGGACGACGCTGGGCCAATTATGCGCTGCCCTATGGGACTCCCAATCACGTCCGGTTGTGATACAGCCCGGGATCACTTATATTCAAACACAAATTACATATTTGCAATGGCTCAAACATTTAAGTCCAAAGTAATTGTACACATACTATACAAAGTAGTAAGTAGATAAACTAACAAACAAGTACACAAACTAAGAATCTAATCACTAAAAGAACACAGTGCGCTTTCCTCCTGGCCCAGCCCTTCATGTAGGCATTCCTCCAGCTCTTCATCGCCCCAGGGTTTTATCTCTCCATCTCTCCTCCGCTCCCTCTGTTCTGGCGGATGGGCCTCATGGCATAGTTTGATGCGTGTTGACGGCTTCTTTAATCGGTGCAGGTGGGCCGAGGGTGTAGGTGGGCTGAGGGGGGGGGGGCGGAATGGTCCTTACATTTTTTTTGCTGTTGACCCTCCCTGACTCTTACTCTTTCATCCCCCTGCCTCTTTCATGCCCTCCTTGAGTTGGCATGGAGTCCAATCATACCCCTGCTCTCCCTCCTCCTCCCATCCCCTCTTTTTGTTCCCCTATGAAGTGATTGGTCTAATTTCAGCCCCCTGACCACCTCTGATGGGATTGGGTTAGTATTTGATGCCTGTGTTCTGTGTTCAACCGTTCCTTCCATGTCTGTGTGTGGGGTGTGCGCAGAGACAAGGTCGGTGTGACACATTTGCCACAGAGTTTGACCTGGAGGCTGAGGAGTATGTGCCTCTGCCTAAGGGGGACGTCCACAAGAAGAAAGAGATCATCCAAGACGTCACGCTACACGACCTGGATATTGCCAACGCTAGACCGCAGGTACACACACACACACACACACACACACACACACACACACACACACACACACACACACACACACACACACACACACACACACACACACACACACACACACACACACACACACACACACACACACACACACACACACACACACAGTCTTCCCTATGTCCTGATTCAAGTGAATGAGACTGCACTACAGATATACACTTAGAAAATAATGATGCACAAACAAAAACACACTTGATCTTCGGTTGTTAAAGTGAGGTTACTCTCCTCACAGGGAGGTCAAGATATCCTGTCTATGATGGGACAACTGATGAAGCCTAAGAAGACAGAGATCACAGGTAAGAGCTGAAACACGTAGAATAACTTTTTAAAACCCACAACCCTAGTTATATCCTTGTAGTAATAGCAGCTTGTACTTTCAAAACCCCAACTCCTCCCCCAATAAACATCACTCAAAAGAACCCCACCCTTTCTGCTCTGTCCTTGCCTTTTGACTGGCTCCCTTGCCTGATCCCTGGCTCTCCATTGGCTCGTCCTGCTGTTCATTAGACAAGCTGCGAGCTGAGATCAACAAGGTGGTAAACCGCTACATTGACCAGGGTGTTGCTGAGCTGGTCCCCGGGGTGTTGTTTGTGGACGAGGTGCACATGTTGGACATTGAGTGTTTCACCTACCTGCACCGAGCCCTGGAGAGCACCATTGCACCCATTGTAGTGTTTGCCTCCAACAGGGGCAACTGCCTCATTAGGTGGGTGGGTTTGTGTGTGTGCTAATGTGCATGCATGTGATTGGCTCTCCCAGTCAGTTTGAATGTAAGTTACTGTGACAGTCTGTTTTGGAAGCTATACAACTTAATAAATAAAGTTGCACACTCTCATTATGCTCCCAAACATTTAATGGGTTACTCTGTTTACTAACCTTTCTGTTGTGTGGTTGGTTGGTTATCAGGGGGACAGAGGACATCAGCTCTCCCCATGGCATTCCCCTAGACCTGCTGGACAGAGTCATGATCATCCGTACCATGCTCTACACACCGCAGGAGATGAAGCAGGTGTGTATGTGTTATCATGTCTGAGATGGCATTCCCACATATGAAGTGTTTGTGAGTGATGGTATGTTAATATATGAAGTATGTGGTCACTGTGTGTGTGTTCTCTTTAGATCATTAAGATTCGTGCTCAGACTGAGGGGATCAACATCAGTGAGGAGGCCCTCAGTCACCTGGGAGAGATCGGAACCAAGACCACACTCAGGTAACACTCACCAGTTGGTCTCTCTGCACACACTCCACTGTCGCTAGTGCAGGGGTCTCTAACAGGTCGATCACAAGCTACCAGTAGCTCACAGCCCAGCTATGAGTAGCTTGCCAAATCATTCAGAAAAATACTGTTTTGCTTGTCAGCAATCAAGTTTTCAAGATATATAACTTTCAAAATACAGAAATCATCCCTGTATGCATCATGTGAGAACTTGATTGCTGACAAGCAAAACTGTTTGGGACTATGTCAACAATGGATTACTGAAACAAACACCAAAATATAGTGGACTTTGCTCTTCACTCATGTAGTAGCGTGTCCCTCTCCTGACCCAATGCCTGTGACATGTCTGATAATCAATCAATGTGATTTTGTTTCACTGAATCTCAATCTGTATACTTGGTTAATTGATCTCTGGCTGGGCAAGTGGAGGTGTTAGCTCATTTATACTCATCCATCACTGATCAGAAACATTTAGCATGCAACAATGTCTATTGGTCACATACCCATATTTAGCAGATGTTATTGCTGGTGTAGTGGAATGTTTGTCTTCCTAGCTCCAGCAATGCAGTAATATCGAACAATACACAAATCTAAAAAGTAAAATAATAGAATTAAGAAATATAGAAATGTGGGCAAGCAATGTCAGAGTCCGGTGTATAAATATATATATGATGGGATGTATAGACATTATGGATAGAATATATAGTATATCTGAAGAATACGTGGATAGAATAGTATATGTACAGCAATAGTTAAAAAGGATGGACTTGACTAGAATACAGTATATATTCTAGTGGGTAAAACATGATTCAAGTTCTATATATATAGGGCAGTAGCCTCTAAGGTGCAGGGTTAAGTAACCGGGTGATAGCTGGCTAGTTACAGTGTCTAAGGTTCAGGGCAGGGTACTGGGCGGAGGCTGGCTAGTGGTAACTATTTAACAGTCTGATGGTCTGTAGATAAAAGCTGCTTTTCAGTCTCTCTGTCCCAGCTTTGATGCACCTGTACTGACCTCGCCTTCTGGATGATAGGTGAGTGAACAGGGCGTGGCTCAGCTGGCTGAGGTCCTTGATGATCTTCTTGGCCTTCCTGTGACATTGGGTGCTGTAGGTATCCTGGAGCTCAGGCAGTGTGCCCCCGGTGATGCGTTGGGCAAAGCGCACCACCCTCTGGAGAGCCCTGCGGTTGCAGGCGGTGATACAGCCCGACTGGATGCTCTCAATGATGCATCTATCTGTAAAAGTTTCTGAGGATCTTAGGGGCCAAGCCTCATTTCTTCAGCCTCCTGAGGTTGAAGAGGTGCTGATGCGCCTTCTTCCCCACACTGTGTGGGTGGACCATTTCAGATCGTCAGAGATGCAGCCTAAATCATGACTCACCATATTAGTAGCCTTATATAATCTATCCACCATCAAGCTGTGAGAGCGTTTCGTATTTTATCTGTCTTAATGTAACTTAGCCTACTTCAATATTATCAATGATTCATTCATGCCATTACACAGAATGCAAGTCATTCATGCGTTAAATACAATCAAGCATGTTATTATTATTATGTATAAGACAGGGACGGGCGGTCGGGACCTGTCGGGTTCGGGCTGAGAATGAGATCTCTACCGCAAACTGTCAAGTATCAGACACCTCAAGCTCCTGGCTACTATCAAATCAAATCCACATTGACATTATCCCTAGTTAGTCAGAATCGCCTTAAAAAACAAACGTAACACAATATCTGTCAATTAATTTCCAGCAATATTGCCCTTGTATGTGTGTCACAGGGTATTTCGCCACTATGGCCTATTTATTGCCTTACCTTCCTAATCTTACTACATTTGCACACACTGTACATAGATTTTCTATTGTGTTATTGACTGTACGTTTGTTTATCCCATGTGTAACTCTGTGTTGTTGTTGTTTTTGTCTCACTGCTTTGCTTTATCTTGGCCAGGTCGCAGTTGTAAATAAGAACTTGTTCTCAACTGGCCTACCTGGTTAAATAAAGGTGAAATAAAACTGTCTTCTGGGTAGACAGAAAGACTTTCCCCAAAACCTTCTCAATGAAATGTTAACTGCAAAGTAGGTTTACCTGGCAGAATTACACTGAGTATACCAAACATTAGGAACACCTTCCTAATATTGAGTTGCACACCCTTTTGCCCTCAGAACAACCTCGATTCGTCAGGGCATGGACTACAAGGTGTCGAAAGCTTTCCACAGGGATGCTGGCCCATGTTGACTCCAATGCTTCCCACAGTTGTCAAGTTGGCTGGATGTCCTTTGGGTGATGGACCATTCTTGATACACACAGGAAACTGTTGAGCATGAAAAAACCCGCAGAGTTGCATTCACCCTCTGAATGGCACACACACGCACAATCCATGTCTCAAGGCTTAAAAATCTTCTTTAACCTGTCTCCTCCCCTTCATCTACACTGATTGAAGTGACATCAGTAAGGGATCATAACTTTCCCCTGGATTCACCTGGTCAGTCTGTTATGGGAAGATGTTTTGTATACTCCGTGTATATCATGAGTATTTGTATCAGTCGGGTCATGACATATGCAGCAGCAAAAACATCATTAGACCAGCACACTCCTCCCTCGCAGAATGCACACTTAAAGCGGCATTACACTAAAATCTGAATTTGTTCTGGGTTTTTTTGTCCTCAAATGGTATTCTGATTAATTAAGCATGGACATGGACTCCGAACATCCGATTTCATTGTTTCTCTACGAATCATTGTAATTTTGAGAGTAAAAATCCCAAACCAGGAAAAATAAAACTGAGAAAACAGAATTTGGGAAAATACAGAGTGCCTATTTTAAAGCTAGGATAAAACAAATGTAGTAGCTTGTCACACATTGCATAGTTTTGAAGTAGCTCTCATGCTAGAAACGGTTGGAAATACGCCTGCTTTAGGGTGTGTGTGTGTGTGTGTGTGTATTGACTCCTCTGTCAGGTATGTGACGCAGCTGCTGACTCCAGCCAGTCTCTTAGGCAGAGTCCAGGGGAAAGAGGGAGTAGAGCGGGAGCAGGTGGAGGAGATCAACGAACTCTTCTACGATGCCAAGTCCTCCGCTAAGATCCTCCAGGACGAGCAGCACAAGTTCATGAAATAAAGAACTAACACCCCTTCTCTACCTCCCTCCATCCTTCTCTACCTCCCTCCATCCTTCTCTACCTCCCTCCATCCTCACTTTCTACCACAAGTCTAGCATCTTTCTCTTCCCGTTCTCCTCTCATGCTTGTAAAGTCATCACCCTGGCAGTCTCTTTCTCTCCCCGTTCTCCTATCTCATGTTTGTAAAGTCATCACCCTGGCAGTCTCTTTCTCTCCCCGTTCTCCTATCTCATGTTTGTAAAGTCATCACCCTGGCAGTCTCTTTCTCTCCCCGTTCTCCTTCATGTAAAGTTCCTCCTGCTCTTCTTTATTTTATCCCTCATTCCAGCCTTCCTCTCATCCTTTTGTTCAGAGCCCCCTCAAGATTCCCCATCTGTTCCTCATCAACTGTAGTAGTTAATGTTCTGATAAATTTAAAAAATGTTTAAGGTTCTTTGGTTGTTAGTCAAATTTGATTTTTTCAATAAAAAGGAAAACAGATGTTTGTCATTGTTGCTTGGAGACATTCTATCAGATACACAAATAGACACGGCTGGACTAGTTAGACTAACTGCACTAGCTAGTGCTAACTGATACAGTAAAGAACTGGAAATGTCAAAGAGATAATGATGAGAACATCCACTTCTAAATGAGCACCGAAGGTGTATAGCTGAACAGCTCAAATATATCCACACAGAACCAATACAGCCTACTCAACTGAGGTCCAGTGAATGCCCACTTAAACACCTTTCATGACAATCAGACTCCTGACAGAATGAGGGTTCAAGCTTTTAATAAAAAAGTTAAGTAATACTTGACCATAATGCACATTCAGTCACACCAGTGTGGCTTTCAATATGGGCCAGGCTGGTGTATACGAAGTGGCTTTGCTGCCTCCTCTACTTCTTGATTTGTCGAGCCTGGGGCTTGTTGAAGGCGGTCTCTCTCCCTGAACGCACTCCACTGAACACAGACGGGGCGACTTTACCCGCACGCTCTGTGAACACAACACAGATCCATCCATCACTGAAGTCAATTGGCTACAGTCGAAGAGTTACGTAATACAGTAGATATGTATAAACATCCATAGTTCATGCAGCAGGGAGAGGGGCACTGTGTTTGACAGTTCAGTGAGTCTCCCTCGTCTTGACCATCCTCAACTGTGCTGTATAAGGAGTGGAAACTTCATCACGGTAAGGAACTCCCCCTCTACTCACTAACTCCCTTGTTCTATAACACTCTGGCTGCGTTTAGAAAGGCAGCCCAATTCTAATCTTTGTTTTCAGTAATTTGTCTTTTGACAGATCAGATGTGAAAAGATCTGATGTGGTTGGTCAAAATAACTAGTGAAAAAAATATAAAATTGGGCTGCCTGTCTAAATGCAGCCCATGTTCTCTATATGTACACTTGTGTTTCCAATCTTAAAAAGGGGCAATCAACGGTTGCTACATCCATTCTTGGACTTATTAATGAATATGCACCCATTGATTCTTGAAGAATATAACTAATAAATGCCTCACAAGCTTCATTCAACTGTCGTATCCCATAATAACCCATAATATAAGCTTGTTTTATTCAAATGTTTGTAAACAAATAAATGTAAATAAACACTATAAAGTCTCAACATAGTTCAAACTATAATTTTGATATCATGGATAGCCAGTCCTTGCATCCATAGCTCTGTATATGAATTTGAGATTGGTTACATTTCTCCAGCCCTATCCTTCAGCCTTTCTACCGAAACGGGCAGGGAATATATTTTGTTATAGTTTCAACTGTTGATTGCCGCTTTAGATCAGCGACAAAAAACGACAAACAGATTTCTGAGGTTTTTTTAACTACATACTCCTGCCCCATAGACTTAACCCCCTAACCCAGGGTTTCCCAAACTTGGTCCTCAGGACCCCAAAGGGTGCATATATTGTTTTTTGCCCTAGCACTATACAACTGATTAATATAATCAGCTAATCATCAAGCTTTGATCATTTTAATCAGCTGTGTTAGGGCAAAAAACAAAACGTGCAGTTTGGGAAACGCTGCACTAACCCCATTGTCATGCCAATAAAAGTGGCACCCTGCTCACCGCACTCCTCCATCACTTCTATGGTCTTGCCCTTCAGCTCTCCTTTGGAGCTCAGCTTATCCTTCACGCCGATCAGATCCTCCTCGCTCACCTCAGGACGATTCAGCTGTCCCTCCTCCCCCTCTTTAGGCTGGAGATGAAGAGAGGGAAGAAATGGAAAGTCGAAGGAAGAGAAAGAACAGTTCCCATGTAGAGTTCTCCAGTAGGTTCACTAGGCAGAAATGTTCAGTGAGCTCTTTGGTGAGATCATGTCATCATAACTGTACATGTCCCTCCCTAGTCCAGCACTGTGGTCTTACCTGAGACATGGTGACTGTGAAGTAGTGGATGATCCCACTGGATAAAGGCTGTTGTGGTCAGAATGACTGCTGGGCTCTCTTTCTCCCTCTCTGCAGTCCAGCCCAACATACACACACACACCCTGTAACTCTCCAGTGAGCTATAACTCTGTTTGCAGGCCCAGTAGATGATGACTCAGTGGGTCAGTGGACTCCTCCCTTCTTTCTTCTCTCGCACGTTTTCTGGTTCTGTTTGTTCTCAGGGTGGAGTGTATCATTAGTAAGTGAATGACGTGATCTGCTCTACAGTTGGAACGATCTTGCCTTCTTTTAAAGCAACTCCTCAAGGACAAATAAAAGTTCACAAGTCAAAGTCTAAAACTCAACTCCTCCTCCACTATGACATTATCTTATGGCCCTCCTCCTTTTCTCCTGTCACTAGGCCAACATTTAAATGAGTTCAATACATCTTTCTGTCCTCAACAATAATAACCTAAGGAACCAATCTAACCCTTACACCCATTACAGTCAAACATAGAGCAACACTTTTCCATGCATTTGTCCATATCTCAATCATTCAATGTACAAACAAATAACATTGGCAGAGAAATGACTGACTTGGCAACAGAGATATGTGTCATTCCCGCCCCTTCCTTCCTCTGTTCTATCATTATGTAATTATTCTGTTTGTCTTGGGGGGGGGGGGGCTGACAGAAGTCCCATATAAAATCTAGGAGGAATTTTAATTAACACTGTGAATCATGGAGAGAACAGCTGGAGCAACAGGAGGTTGTTTCCACCTTACATTTCCCTCAAGCCATTTGAGAGCCAATACAATATACTCATGTTATCATTCTCAGTGCTGCTAGGCAATGGTTTGGTGGACCATAACTTCACTTAATATGAATGAGATCATTCGGTGAAGATAGCTTCCTGAGATTAACCAAATGACACAATACGGGAAATGTAATCAGTTTATCATCTTATGAGTTTTAAAAGCAATAATTTTAACATTGGAAACATCCACAAACCAATAACCATTTACACGTTTTATTGTTTCATGAGAAACCCTTTAGTTTACTTTAACGACCAACACTTATTTTCAACATGAACAACAGGAATGTAAAATGAAGTGTAATTGATAAAGTGAACGAGAATAGAAACATGAAGACTTCCAGTGACTGCCCTGAATGAAAAACCAAGCTGATGTGGAATGTGAAAAAAGATACTTAACATAAATAACAGGGAATGTGACAAACATGGCACAACATTTTTTTTTCCAACAAAACCAACCTAAACCATATACAGTAATAACAAAAATGTAATATGACATTTAACAAAACTTTTTCAGTTTTGCCTTCAGTACCGTTCGTTTTTTAGATTTAGCATTAGTGTATCATATTATCCTCAAAAACATTACATAAAAACACAATCAAGACAGGTTTTAGCCCACTCAAAGCAATTTGCAAAAAGCTTTCGAGCACAGTTTATATTCAATCTTTAGAAATACCTGTAAAAACTTAAGTTTATACTTTGATCAAGTTGCAATATACAAGAGGTAAAATGAGGACCGACAGGTCCCCAACAATCTATAATAAAATATTTGTATGAACCGAGATGTCAATAATTGTCAGGACCATCTTATAACGCTGTTGTACACCCCACGACCACACCACGAGTGACTTACTATAGTACACACAACTAAAGTGACAATCATCATAGTCATCATAAAGACAAAAGGTTAAGAACAGCCTAAAGCCCCTTGAGAATCTAATAGGATGCATTTATCACAATCACAATCCAAGGGCCGATTTCACAGACAGAGATTAAGATTAGTCCTGGACTATGAACCACTTTCAATGGAGAATCTTCATTGAGCATGCTTTTTAGTCTAGAACTAGGCTTAATCTGTGTGTGGGAAACCGGACCCAAAAGTCTGAGCTGCTATTTATATTCAAGTAGAAGAAGTCAGTCAAATTGATAACCCTAACCCTGTAGACCAATGTCGAAACCTAGCTGTGATAGTGCAAATGTGTCTCCTCACATTAGGTCCTGTTTGTTATTCACATTTGTAATAGTTTTACTGTTTGACAATGAGGTGACTTCGCATTAATACGAGGTGAACTAGTACCTAAACAGGTATCCAGATCTATTTTGTTGACATGCTTTACATTGGGTGTTCATTATACCCTGAACGGCTCAGTCATGGACGGATGAAAAAAAATTCCATCATGACTCCATACAATTATCTTGTGCTTTTCAATTCCCCTCCACTACGTATCTGATCGTACACAAACAAACGGTAAACAAACACATACAGTGCCTTCAGAAAGTATTCACACTCCTTGACTTTTTCCACACTTTGTGGTCCTGTATGGCTCAGTTGGTAGAGCATGGTGCTTGCACCGCCAGGGTTGTGGGTTCGTAAATATGCATGCATGACTAAGTGGCTTTGGATAAAAGCATCTGCTAAATGTAATATATTATTATTATTATTATTATTATTATTATTATTATTATTATTATTATTGTTGTGTTACAGCCTAAATTTAAAATTAATTAAATTGAAATGTTATTCCACTGGCCTACACAAATATATCACATAATGTCAAAGTGGAATTATGTTTTTATAAAAAAATGTATTATGTTTTGTTAAAAATGAAAAGCTGAAACGTCTTGAACCATTAAGTATTCAACCCCTTTGTTATGGCAAGCCTCAATAAGTTCAGGAGTACAAATTTGCTTAACAAGTCACAAAATACGTTGCATGGACTCACTCTGTGTGCAATAAGTGTTTAACATGATTTTTGAATGACAACCTCATCTCTGTACCCCACACATACAATTATATGTAAGGGCCTTCAGTTGAGCAGTGAATTTTAAACACAGATTCAACCACAAAGACCAGGGAGGTGTTCCAATGCCTCACAAAGAAGCGCACCTATTGGTGGATGGGTAAAATAAAGCAGACATTGAATATCCCTTTGAGCATGTTGAAGTTATTAATTACACTTTGGATGGTGTATCAATACACCCAGTCACTACAAAGATACAGGCGTCCTTCCTTCCTAACTCAGTTGCCGGAGAGGAAGGAAACCGCTCAGGCATTTCACAATGGGCCAATGGTGATTTTAAAACAGTTACAGCGTTTAACGGCTTTGATGGGAGAAAACTGAGGCTGGATCAACAACACTGTATTTACTCCACAATACTAACCTAAATGACAGTGTGAAAAGAAGGAAGCCTGTACAGAAAAAAACATGCATCCTGTTTGCAATAAGGCACTTAAGTAAAACTGCAAAAAATGGGCTAAGAAATTAACTTTATGTCCTGAATACAAAGCGTTATGTTTGGGTCAAATCCAACACAACACATCACGGAGTACCACTCTTCATATTTTCAAGCATAGTGGTGGCTGCATCATGTTGTCATCGGCAAGGACTAGAACATTTTTTGGTGGATAAAAATAAATGGAATCGAGCTAAGCACAGGCAAAATCCTAGAGGAAAACCTGGTTCAGTCTGCTGAGAGACAAATTCACCTTTCAGGACAATAACCTAAAACACAAGGCCAAATATACAATGGAGTTGATTACCAAGACAACATTAAATATTCTTGAGTGGCCTAGTTACAGTTTTGACTTAAATGGGCCTGAAAATCTATGGCAAGACTTGAAAATGGTTGTCTAGCAATGATCAACAACCAACTTGACAGAGCTAAAAAAAAAAAAAAAAAATGATATGCAAATATTGAACAATCCAGTCCAGGTGTGGAAAGCTCTTAGAGACTTACCAAGAAATACTCACAGCTGTAATCGTTGCCAAAGGTTATTCTAACATGTATTGACTCAGGGGTGTGAATACTTATGTAAATGAGATATAAAAACATGTTTTCACATTGTCATTATGGGGTATTGTGTGTAAATGGCTGAGAAAAGAAATCCATTTAATCCATTATGAATTCAGGCAGTAACAACAAAATGTGGAATAAGTCAAGGGGTGTGAATACTTTCTGAAGGCACTGTAAACATGAAATCCCTGAAAGATACAGAATCCAGTCACATTCCAGGGTGAACAGCTGAGGCTATAAGCTGTGTCCATCCTGGAACAGCACATACTGTACATTACAACGCTGGTTGTGATGATATGGCTTAGTAATGAGCTTGAGACCAAACACACACACACACTCCTCAGCTGGCAAAGTGCTGGTAAAAGGTCAGTTTGACCTTCTCTATAAGGTGGCACAGTTTGATGGCAGGGCCTAGCTTCAGCCCCATACACTCCTGTACTGTGGGCAGGCTCAGCAACAGCAGGGCCTGGCCGTCTATCTCCTGTCAACACACACAACAACGTGGCTCAGAAATGATATATGAGTATGTAAGTGAGTGTATGTGAGTGTGTGTGTGTGAGTGTGTGTGTGAGTGTGTGTGTTTTCTGGTGTGTGTGTCACTCCTACCTGGTCCCGGAATATGCGTGCCAGCGGGGCGCAGTCAGTAGTTCTGATGAAACGGGTCACGTCAGTGATGCTCCAGGCCAGAGGACTGCTGTCCAGATGCAGCTTCTCCTGCACCTCCACCTGCCTACTCTGAGACAGAACACGCACACACACAGGGGGGTTACACATATGTAGTTCCAGGATAAATGTGTGCGTATTTGTGTGTATAATTATGTAACCACCGCTACCTTAGGTAAGGTGGGCTGGTTCTGATCGTCTGAGTAGGAGGGTGTGCGGGCTGGTTTCCTGCGCTGGCGACGGGGTCTGTCCTGGGGGCAAGGTTCTGTAGGGGTGAGACAGGGGGAGGGAGAGGGGGGCTGGGACTTCCTCTCTGACACCTCAGAGTCATCCTGCTGCTCTGAGCCTGAGTCCTCCTCACTCAGAGAGTAGTCGTCATCCAGGTCCTCCTCCTCTCCACTAGCCTGTGGTGGGAAGAAAGGGGACAGTTATGAATTTGATTACTGGCTCCTTCCATATAAAAGTTCCCTGTAACATCAGACCTAGAATCAGATTGCCCTGCATCCTACCCCCAAATCCTAACCTTAACCGTTAGAGAATATCTGACCCTGGACCAATGGTTTGGGGCAACTACTTCTAGCTTCTCTGTGATGACTAAGTTAATAGCAGTTGAATGAGTTGAATGATGTAAGAATGTGCAGTACCAGTGGGGAGCCAGCAGGGGTGCTGTCTACAGAGGTAGACAGGCGTTTCTTCTTGTGGACAAACAGGGGCTTCCTCTTCTTCCTCCTGCTCCCCTGCTTGGTGCTGCTCTCCAGGTTAGTGTGACCGCCAGAGGGACGGCTGATTTGCTTGATCTTCTGCTTACCATAGTAATGAGCTGTAGGACACAGACACATACCAAGGAAACTATTTTAGACCCACAAAAATAATAACAGGAGTGGAATTCATATGATTGTATAGTGCATGTGTTTGTTTGTGTGTACTGTCTATGCATACACATGTGTACATATGCGCATATGTATGTGTGTGTTTGGTAGCACGTACTGTTTTTGGTCTTGGTGAGAAGGGAGCAGTTCTCCGAGCAGTGTTCCAGCACCATGTGAGGTGCGATCAGGTTGGGGCAGCACTCCAGCCTCACACACGTCTTCCTGCAGAACTCAGCCACCTGGTCAGCTGTACGGGCAATCCCCACAGTGGCCCGGTAACTCTTCCCTTTGTACCTACACACCACAACATGGTCCAGAGCAGAATCTGATCCATTACTGTCTGTCAGAGACCAATGTGGTAGGGAGCATCTCTTCCAGTATGATGTTTACGCAACAGAGAGAGTGTATATCGTCAGTGTCACTCTATTACTACCATATACAGTGGTGTTATGGTGCATACATAGTTAACTAGAACAGAGCAAAAATACAGCATTCAGAAACATATTGTGTATGGTTTCTCATTTTATAACAATACTGTGCCATAAATAGTATAATCTAAACAGTCATTATACAACGGGTTACCACCGGATAAATCTATGACGTTAAAATGCCTATTTTAGTGTGTTCCATCTGACTACGCAATCCACTGTCTCATCAGCCTAGCCAGGCAATTTATAAAAGTTTATCTCCACTATATAAAAAGCATAGAGTCTTTATCTCACTCATTTCTTTTATACTAACATTTAGTTTTCAACAGCGTTGTCAGGCTCTGGCCATAGAGAAGCCTATTTGCTTCTCTATGTAACCATGGTCAGAGTCTGACAGGTCTTTTCTTCCTCTTTCTGGTGGTGGTTTGTGTGGGATCCCTAATTAGAGGCAGCTGTAGCGCATCGTCTCTAATTAGGGATCCTACATAGGTTTGTAGATTTTCACACTGGGTTGTGGGTCGTTGTCGTATGTTTCGCAGTCACGGTGACAGTAAGTGTGCACATTTCATACGTCCGTTCGTTTGTGTTTGTGTCCGTTCGTGTTTTGTTCTGTAGTTCGTCATTTGTGTTTTTGTTTATACATAGTAATTTATTCAAATATTACATAGTATAAATAAAGATGTCGAACTACTATCCCTGCGCTGCGTCTTGGTCTCCCTATGCACCCTCACGTGACAGAACGACCCACCACTACGAGACCAAGCAGCGTAACTGTAGAGAGACGGAGAGAGAGGAGGTGCCGCGTTATGCACGATGCGCGTGGATTTTGGAGAGGCCGAGGTATAAATGGGGGGCTCAGAGCAAGGTGGAGGACGCTCCACCGGTGCCCAGTCCGGGTACGGCTGTCTACTCTACCTCCCTGCCAGAGCAGTCCGCTCCACCGGTACCCAATCCGGGTCCAGCCGTCTGCTCCGCTCCAGTGCCAGAGCAGTCCGCCGTACCGGTGCCCAATCCGGGTCCAGCCGTCTGCTCCGCTCCAGTGCCAGAGCAGTCCGCTCCACCGGTACCCAGTCCGGGTTCAGCCGTCTGCTCCGCTCCAGAGTCTGAGCAGTCCGCCCCACCGGTGCCCAGGCCTGGCCCGGTTGTTTTCCCCGCTCCATGGCCGGAGTAGTTTACTCCACCGGTGCCCAGTCCGGGCCCGGTTATTTGCCCAGCTCCATGGCCGGAGCCGTTTACTCCACCGGTACCCAGTCCGGGCCCGGTCATAAGGAGGGGACACGGGAGAAAACTGTCCACTTCGCCGGAGCCAGAGCCGCCTCCGACGGACTATTCTTGCCTCCCTATACCCCCCCCATGTATTTGTGTGTTTTCTTTGGCGTCCGGGAGTCCGCGCCATGGGGGGGGGGGGCAGAGGGGTACTGTTAGGCCCTGGCCATAGAGAAGCCTGTTTGCTTCTCTATGTAACCATGGTCAGAGTCTGACAGGTCTTTTCTTCCTCTTTCTGGTGGTGGTTTGTGTGGGATCCTAATTAGAGGCAGCTGTAGCGCATCGTCTCTAATTAGGGATCCTACATAGGTTGGTAGATTTTCACACTGGGTTGTGGGTCGTATGTTTCGCAGTCACAGTGACAGCAAGTGTGCACATTTCATACGTCCGTTCGTTTGTGTTTGTGAACGTGACGTTTAGTCTATTCGTGTTTTGTTCTGTAGTTCGTCATTTGTTTATACATAGTATAATTCAAATATTTATTCAAATATTACATAGTATAAATAAAGATGTCGAACTACTATCCCTGCGCTGCGTCTTGGTCTGTGTATGCACCCGCACGTGACAAGCGTAGATTTGTACAAACCTTGCTGTCTGTCTTTCGGACATATGCAACATTGTTTCAATATTTAAATTCGATCTACAGCTGTCCCATAGTAATAAACGTGTCGGGAGTCAGGACGAGACAGACAGGCAGCGTTTCTCAGCCAGTCGAAATCACGAATCAGCTGGCATAATTTTTATGGATATATACCAATAAATATAAATTGAAAAAAGGTGCAGCTAGTTTGCAGTCTTTTCAGCTTCAGTTTGAAGTGATTGTGTTCGCTGTGTTGTTGCCTAGCTCGACTGAACAACAGTATCCTGATGAGTGAGCACATTTTCTATGCCAGGCGAAATCAAGCCTCATTAGCTCATTGTTATGGATGTATCCAAATAAATGTCACAAGAAAACAGCTAAACAAATGCAATGCTACTTTGCTGTTATTCTGGCTGCCGTAGTTGGCTAGCTAGCAAGCAAGGGATAAGAACGCTGCCAGCCAGTATGGCAATGGAACATTTAGAACAAACGACTGGTTTAGCAACCTTAGTCCCGACACAAATCTATATCTTGTGGAAGGATGAAATAGTATTAATAAATTAATCAAAATACAATAATTTGCATTTGAATATGTCACTAACCCGTTCTATAAAAGCGATAATGCCCTTGAAGCCGGTTTTTGTAGGATATCTTGGCCTCGACTTTGTCTCGGGCCTAACAACACCGTGTCAATATATCCTCCAAACTTCTCGGGCATTATCACTTAATTGTATTACTGTATTACTTTGGTGTTGTTATGGTGTATACTCTTGTATGTCCACTGACTTGGCCTAAATCATTGTTCCCTGGCTCTGCATATAGCTAATGATCCCTATGAAGCAGTACGAGTGTATATCATCCATATCATCATATAAGGTGAGTGTTATTAACGTAGCGTTATTATGGTTTTATAGTGTGGTGGGTAGACTGACTTGGCCTTCAGAGTCTCTCCCTGGCCGTGCCCCTTAAGCTGTGGGTCCTGCTGCAGCTCTCTCAGCACCTGGCTGGGTTTGTAGGCTGAGCTGATCAGCAGAGTCAACACCTGGACCACAGGACAGGAGAGGATACAGGGGGGTTAGAAAGAGATAAAAGATGATATGGTAGGATACAGCACAGAATTAAATAGAATATGTATCTGTATGTGGATAACAGTGAGTTGTCATCTACAG
The DNA here is from genome assembly GCA_023634145.1 of Thymallus thymallus. Taxonomy (NCBI): domain Eukaryota; kingdom Metazoa; phylum Chordata; class Actinopteri; order Salmoniformes; family Salmonidae; genus Thymallus; species Thymallus thymallus. The sequence continues at coordinate 21,001,934 of CM042410.1, read as the reverse complement.
TGTGTAAGACAGAGAAAAGCTGGTAGAGGTGTGATGCTCTCTCGTTCACCTCTTTCAGCACCAGGACACAGTTGCCGGGGCCGATGCTCTGGGGAAGCTCAGCGATGCGGCCCTTGTTCAGGTAGGGGCCAGAGAAACAGCGGTGGTTGAAGTAGATCTTTGGGCAGCTGTACTTCCCGTTACCCTGAGCTGCTGACATAGACAGATATGTAAGATTTTCTCATACGCATTATGTTTGCACAAATTATTTTTCACAAGGAAATACTCTCACCGCTCTCCGATTGGCTCAGATCCTGCTGCCTTGCTGCATCAGGAGGCGTGGCTTTAAGTGGAGATCTGCAATCGGATCAAACCCAAATATACAGTTACAAATAAACACATGTTACAAAGTTGGGTAACGGTAGAGGTAAGTTTCACTTTTTGATTTCTATTCCCCCTCTCTCTGTAATATTCCAGGTCTGCAAAACTCACTGCTTCTCTGGTTGCACCAAGGCCACACGGCTCTTCCTCTGAGCTGCAACAGAAGAGGTACAAAAGTCAACATCTACACATGCCAGTAACCTTCAGATAAAACACTGATATAGACCAATCACCAAAATGGTCAGGAGGTTCTTGTTTGGAGCCTGACCTCTAGGTTTGGAGGGGTGTTGGAGGGGATATCCATTGCTCTCACACCAGCTGACTGGAAAGATGTCCAGGGAGTCCACATGAGTGATGATGTCAGGCAGAGGCTGCTTCAACCCTGGGGAGAACACAGAGTATACGGGAGGTTATGAGTAGCTGAACATGTGGCTGAATAGAACAAGACTGAGTATTCAGGTAGCTGAAATTGACACCCAAAATTGAATAGGTCGTAGTGATAACAACATTCTTGTCCCTCTCCCAAAACCTTACGTCCCTCAAACCCAGCCCTTCTCTCTCTCCTCCAGCTTTTCTGTTCTCACCTTCCAGATGCAACCAGATGTGCTGACCTCTGACTCTGGTTACGGTTGCCACGTGGACTTGCTCAGGAGAGACAGGATTCACCGCCTCCAGCCTCATGGACTCAACAAAGTCATGATCACTCTGCCCCTGGGGGGAAAACACCTGTCATCATATCAATTGGAGTGGTTTGTGTGTGTTTTGGGTTTTACTATCCTTGTGGGGACCAGAAAGCTATTTTAAGCTTAGTTTTACAATTAGGGTTAGAATTAGGGGTTAGGTTTAAGGTTAGGATAAGGGTTAGGGAAAATATGATTTTGAATGGGAATCAACTGTTTGGTCCCAACAAGGATAGTAAAACAAATATGTGTGGTTGTGTGTGTCTCACCTCGGGGAAACAGCTCTCTGGCGCTCCATCTGCTCCACACTGTTTCAGGTAATCCGCCCAGTCAAAGTTCTGACCCTGGTAACCTACACACCCACATACCCAGGGACACAATAAACTCTGTGATCCATTTCACTGGAGCAGTAGAGTGCCTGAGGTGAGTGTATTCTGCCATACCTGGAGGGGGACTGAGGGGTACCCCATTTTTAAGGCTCCACTGGGCAGGGAAGATTCCTGTGCTCCCATAGTGACAGAGAAAAGATAAGCCAGACCCCGCCCCCTCACTGTCTCCCAGAAGGCTGTCCATCTGCACCAGGAAGTACTGGTCGCTCAACACCTGGGGAACACAATGATGACATCACTGTTACAGCCCCATACAACTAGGGGCAACCTACCACATGATAATTGTGTCATTGGTAAACCCTTATCAGGAGAAGACGGATGCTGTGTGGGTGAGGTGAGATGTGAGCGTTACCTTGGTGACAGTAGCTGGGCTGGTGTTGAAGGGGGCACCGGGGTCCACTGCCTCTAACTTCATCCCCTCAGAGAAGCGGTGAGGAGAGAGGACTGGCCTGTCCTATAAACACACACACAGGAGATATGCCAAAGGGAGATGGAGACAGAAAGAGGAAGACAGAAAGAGGGTGAGAGAGAGAGAGAGAGAGAGAGAGAGAGGGTGAGAGAGAGAGGGTGAGAGAGAGAATACCTTAAAGAAGTCTTCATTGATGGCTTTTTCTTTAGGCTGTCTAATGTTCTTTCTCACCTCCTCCCACTCTGTTTCGCTGCGCAAACCACGAAGCACTGAAACACAGCACATTGACATTATCACTTACTTTCACTAATACTTAAACGCACACACACACACTACAACAGTGGTCACCAGGCAACCAGACCAGCATTAACACATCTTATTCAACTAGATCTTGATGATTCATTGACTGAGGTGTATTTGTGTTTACTCAGCAGCAGCGCCAGAAGGTGCAGAGGCAGTTCTGTTCCTTACCAGCAGGTGGGGTGAGAGAGAAGCTGTTCTCCTCAGCCCAGCCAGGTGGGTGTAAGAGGGGATCCAGGTAAAATACCCAGCGCCTGGCCTGTGACTGGGTGAGCCCCTCCGTCCCAGTGTAGCGCAGACACAAACGGCCCCCTACATTGTCCTCCACCTGGGCCCCCCAGGCCACCACCGGGTCCACACTGTCCTGCAGCTCCACACACCATCCCAGGGGGAACAGGTCTCCCCCTGTCTGGGTCTGGACACAGACAGAGAATGTTAGAAAATGTTGACATTTATTGTTACTAAACAATCAAGCTGTTCTGAAATTATTAGTAATGTTGAATAGGTCCCAACTATATTTATGGTCCTAGTGTCCCCACCCTCCCCCGCTCCCCTCACCCCCTCCAGTAGGTGTGCTGGTGCGCTCCGTCCCTGAGCCAGAGCCTTCTCTAGGACAGCTTTCCAGTCTGCATGTTTTTCACGGACACCTGGACACACATCACAAGCTTTAACAGAGTTTTCCAATGCAGAATTAAAGGTTAAATAAAAAATAAAAATAAATAATGAATACCATTTTTTATTTCAGCACAGGGCCCAACCGGTCTACAGCAACACAAACTTATATTTCCATCAACACCTATGTCACCCCCTCCTCACCCTCAGGCGGTCTCATTGGTTGCCCGTGCTGCCTGCTCCAGCCCAGAGGGTGGAGGTCAGAGGTCATAATGTCACACCAGAAATCTGCTCGTCGGTCGTCGTGGTAACCCTCGTAGCGCAGCAGCAGCAATTGGCCACAGGTGGTGATGATGGTAGCCACCCAGTAAGGTTGGTCAGGCTCCGAACGCACACACACCTCCAGACTCATCCCTGGGGCCAGCCCTGTCTGCAGGCTACGGTCCACCTGAGAGGGAGGGAAGGGTGTGTATGTGGATATACAAAAAACTCTGGTCCCCTAAATATAAATACTGCAAATGGGCCGATACAGTGAAATAAGACATACATGTTTGAAGGCGTGATGCGGAACCGCCAATACTCCATTCTCTTCCAGATATTCATCCCAGTTGAAATCAGACTCCAGTTCAGAGCCCTCTTCTGAAAGACACACACAAACTAATTTACAAGGACATAAATATCATCTGAATACATCTCTGCCATTCAACCATTGTGATACTCACCAGATTCCTGTGTCTCGGGGTTCATGGTACCCCCACTGTGTTCCCAACCCCACCCAGGAGACTGTATTAGCAGTAGCTAAAACCACTTTGATCCAACTGAAAAAGATACAAAGGCAGGATGTTAAATAAACACCTCTGTAGAACTACAACTGTTTAGGGCCCAATACTCAGTGACCTTTAGATCACACATATTACACACTTATACAGGTCCAAGTCTAAAAAAGGTTAGCAATCATGTAGATTTATGTAGGTTAAGAGAATAGTTGCGTTTGGAAAGTGGTTCCTTTCCCATGTGGAACCCTTAAGTCCCCCCCACCCTTCTCCATCTCTCTCTCCTGAAAGACACATGCACTCTCCCTTCTCTGTCAGTGGAAATCAGTCACAGGCAGGATTAGCGCCCTGCTGAAAGCAGGATACACAGGCATTCCTATTCCTACTTGGTTGACCATGGCAAACTCACCACAAAAATACTATTGCCAGCCTACACATACTATCTTAATATTTGGTTCCGAAAAGGGCTGTAAGAAACAGTCCATACAGTATTGGTCACATACAATGAGTTTATTTGTCACATATAGCCAGCCACAGACTACAGTGAAACAGTGTAATAGGCCATACTGTGTAATAGCTACAATGTTACAAATGTTTACAATGTTACACATCGCACGCAAGCTTAACAAACATCAGATAAAACACTAATCTAGAAAAGGTTAGTCAGACATTTCAGGGATAGTTTATGTCAGCATCAGCAATATTGCAATCTACTGTTGACACGATCTTGCAGGCAAAGGCGTCATGCGCCCACCCCAACGTTCAATGTTATATTGTGGTCAAGTAAAATTGAATTGACAACATTGAAAAGAGAAGAGGAGAATAACAAAAGCTGGCTTGCCTATGACGGGTTTACAATGTTGATCGTGGATATAAAAGTCAGTGCGAGGAATTGATCTGGCGCGCGAAGCTGGTGCACCGTTTCCACTGACCACGAGCAAGTTAACAACTGAAATGTCAAGTATGGGTATGGCGCTGCCTACTCAGTCGAGCACAAAACAGCTTATTTGACATCACGAAAAAACACACAGGAGCCACCAAGGCAGCTGAAAATAGTACATAATAAATAATAGCTAAGTATTTCGTCCACGTACCTTACATTTTCCTAGTTCTTCCAAGTAATTTTTAAACGTTGCTCCCGTCTCGCTCTCCTGTCCTCTGCCTCGTTCCAACATGGCACGAATCTCAACTGCGCATGCTCGATCATTCACTTTCTCAACCTGGGGCTGTCAAGAGGCGTCCTGCGCTGATGGACTTGTTAATGTATTTGAGCGATTAGAGCGAAAATATTGATATGCTCTGTCCAAACCATTGTGTTGTCTTTGTTTAAATTACAAAAGCATATCTAAATCAATTCAATTTATAACCTGCCACAAACAACGACGCGCGGACCGGCCAATGACTTTTCGTTTGTACCCCACACTTCCCCATGTTCTTTTAAATCACAGTCTAATTTTGTAGGCCAAAAGTCTAGGTTGGACTTTTTTGATTCCATCGCCTTTTTTCCTCTCGCAGGGTGGGGACTCTTGCAGTAAGCTGGTCTGACTGCATCGTTTCCATGGCAACAACATCACGAGAAGCACAAAAGGATGGATGTGGGGTGGCGGGAAACTCGACGCAATTACTCCCATTGAATTCCAATGATAGATTCATACTAGACAATATTCGCTGCCATACAGAGTAAATTATGAATTCTTTTTTTACACAATAATATGGGATAAGATGCCCTAATTTTTTTAACCAGTTAAGTCAGTTAACCTACCAACAGGGACAGCGTTAGTAGTACTGCACCACTGGAGCAAATCAGGGTTAAGTGCCTTGCTCAAGGGTACATCAGCAGTTTGTCGGTTCGGGGATTTGATCCAGCAACCTTTCAGTTACTGGCCCAACGCTCTGACCACTAGGCTACCTGCCGCCCTAATTCACTGTATATAATCTGGCCTAGGCTACAAATAACAATTAGTCAAAATCCACCTGTGTTTTTATTTATCAAAATCTAATTTGATTACAATATAGCCTACCTCTCATGCAGGTTACATTAAAAAAACACAATAATCTGCAGGTTAAACAGTGTTTGCTCATACTGTACACACACTGACACACAAAAAGCTATATTTTCATGTCATCCAATGAATGTAAACACCTGGAGTTTGCTAAAAGCATTTGGTCTGGAACCAGTGCTATGGTCAGATGAGATGAAAATAGAGCTCTTTGGCACACCAGTGGTGGGTTTGGTGTCGCAAGATAGATGCATATGCAGAAAATACCCCCTTATCTACTGTAAAATATGGTGGTGGATCATTAATGTTATGGGTGTCTGCAAGTGGATTTTCCAGCAAGAAAATAACCCCAAGCACAGATCAAAATCCACAATTTTTTTTTTAATTGAACGCAAAATCCACATTTTGCCATGGCTATCTCAGTCTCCGGACTTGAACCCCATTGAAAACCTGTGGTTTGAATTGAAGAGGGCAGTCCATAACAGCAGATGAAGGATATCAAGGATCTGGAAAGATTCTGTTTGCTAGTCTTTATCAATGGTGCCAATATTTTTAGACCTGACTGTACACACACACACACACAGATACACACACATTTAAAAACAATTAAACTGTTTTTTTTCCAGTGATCTGCTCATTCCAACTTCACCCTTAGTCCATGACAGGGTCATTGCAGCGGTTTCCACATTCACCTCCAAGTCACTGTCTTCAGCTCTATCTATCCTTCTGCCATTCTGTTTATTCTGTCTCTCTCTCTCCTTTCCTCTTTGCCATTATAGCTGGCAGATTACTCCTCTGCTGGGCAGGTTTAGGTGTGTTTCTTCCCATAGTGAGGTAAGAGCTGAGTCCGAACAAACTGAACGAGTTTTGTCTCTGTGAGAAGGACAGTGACAAGCACACCCAGTAGACACCCGGCCCCCACAGCGATGTGAACCAGCCTTAGTAACCATCCTCCGTCACAACAGAAAACACCCTGAAACAGCAGATTACAGACAGATGGGAGTGAGGGAAATCTAGTTCTATGGTAAATAAATACATAGAGAAATAAGACAATCTGTCACACTATTCTCTCTGAGTATGTGATAAGAACAGATATATAACTCCCATTTCTAATATTGTAAGGGAGAAACAATAACTTTTTTATAAAATTTGAGAGCCAGACTTAAGTGCGATTGGCTGATATGTGAACGGCTGGTGTGTACAAGAGGAGTGTGGTGTGGTGTGTATGTGGTGTGTACAAGAGGAGTGTGGTGTGGTGTGTACAAGAGGAGTGTGGTGTGGTGTGTACAAGAGGAGTGTGGTGTGGTGTGTACAAGAGGAGTGTGGTGTGGTGTGTACAAGATGAGTGTGGTGTGGTGTGTATGTGGTGTGTACAAGAGGAGTGTGGTGTGGTGTGTATGTGGTGTGTACAAGAGGAGTGTGGTGTGGTGTGTATGTGGTGTGAACAAGAGGAGTGTGGTGTGGTGTGTATGTGGTGTGTACAAGAGGAGTGTGGTGTGGTGTGTATGTGGTGTGTACAAGAGGAGTGTGGTGTGGTGTGTATGTGGTGTGTACAAGAGGAGTGTGGTGTGGTGTGTATGTGGTGTGTACAAGAGGAGTGTGGTGTGGTGTGTATGTGGTGTGTACAAGAGGAGGGTGGTGTGGTGTGTATGTGGTGTGTACAAGAGGAGTGTGGTGTGGTGTGTATGTGGTGTGTACAAGAGGAGTGTGGTGTGGTGTGTATGTGGTGTTTACAAGAGGAGTGTGGTGTGGTGTGTATGTGATGTGAAAAAGAGGAGGGTGGTGTGGTGTGTATAAGAGGAGTGTGGTGTGGTGTGTATGTGGTGTGTACAAGAGGAGTGTGGTGTGTATGTGGTGTGTACAAGAGGAGTGTGGTGTGTATGTGGTGTGTACAAGAGGAGTGTGGTGTGGTGTGTATGTGGTGTGTACAAGAGGAGTGTGGTGTGGTGTGTACAAGAGGAGTGTGGTGTGGTGTGTATGTGGTGTGTACAAGAGGAGTGTGGTGTGGTGTGTATGTGGTGTGTACAAGAGGAGTGTGGTGTGGTGTGTATGTGGTGTGTACAAGAGGAGTGTGGTGTGGTGTGTATGTGGTGTGTACAAGAGGAGTGTGGTGTGGTGTGTATGTGGTGTGTACAAGAGGAGGGTGGTGTGGTGTGTATGTGGTGTGTACAAGAGGAGGGTGGTGTGTTGTGTATGTGGTGTGTACAAGAGGAGGGTGGTGTGGTGTGTACAAGAGGAGTGTGGTGTGGTGTGTATGTGGTGTGTACAAGAGGAGTGTGGTGTGGTGTGTATGTGGTGTGTACAAGAGGAGTGTGGTGTGGTGTGTATGTGGTGTGTACAAGAGGAGTGTGGTGTGGTGTGTATGTGGTGTGTACAAGAGGAGTGTGGTGTGGTGTGTATGTGGTGTGTACAAGAGGAGGGTGGTGTGGTGTGTACAAGAGGAGTGTGGTGTGGTGTGTATGTGGTGTGTACAAGAGGAGGGTGGTGTGTACAAGAGGAGGGTGGTGTGGTGTGTATGTGGTGTGTACAAGAGGAGTGTGGTGTGTATGTGGTGTGTACAAGAGGAGTGTGGTGTGGTGTGTATGTGGTGTGTACAAGAGGAGGGTGGTGTGTACAAGAGGAGGGTGGTGTGGTGTGTATGTGGTGTGTACAAGAGGAGTGTGGTGTGGTGTGTATGTGGTGTGTACAAGAGGAGTGTGGTGTGGTGTGTATGTGGTGTGTACAAGAGGAGTGTGGTGTGGTGTGTATGTGGTGTGTACAAGAGGAGTGTGGTGTGTATGTGGTGTGTACAAGAGGAGTGTGGTGTGGTGTGTATGTGGTGTGTACAAGAGGAGTGTGGTGTGGTGTGTATGTGGTGTGTACAAGAGGAGTGTGGTGTGGTGTGTATGTGATGTGAACAAGAGGAGGGTGGTGTGGTGTGTATGTGGTGTGTACAAGAGGAGGGTGGTGTGGTGTGTATGTGGTGTGTACAAGAGGAGGGTGGTGTGGTGTGTACAAGAGGAGGGTGGTGTGGTGTGAATGTGGTGTGTACAAGAGAAGTGTGGTGTGGTGTGTATGTGGTGTGTACAAGAGGAGTGTGGTGTGTATGTGGTGTGTACAAGAGGAGTGTGGTGTGGTGTGTATGTGGTGTGTACAAGAGGAGTGTGGTGTGGTGTGTACAAGAGGAGTGTGGTGTGTATGTGGTGTGTACAAGAGGAGGGTGGTGTGGTGTGGTGTGTATGTGGTGTGTACAAGAGGAGTGTGGTGTGTATGTGGTGTGTACAAGAGGAGGGTGGTGTGGTGTGTATGTGGTGTGTACAAGAGGAGTGTGGTGTGGTGTGTATGTGGTGTGTACAAGAGGAGTGTGGTGTGGTGTGTATGTGGTGTGTACAAGAGGAGTGTGGTGTGGTGTGTATGTGGTGTGTACAAGAGGAGTGTGGTGTGGTGTGTATGTGGTGTGTACAAGAGGAGTGTGGTGTGGTGTGTATGTGGTGTGTACAAGAGGAGTGTGGTGTGTATGTGGTGTGTACAAGAGGAGTGTGGTGTGGTGTGTATGTGGTGTGTACAAGAGGAGTGTGGTGTGGTGTGTATGTGATGTGAACAAGAGGAGGGTGGTGTGGTGTGTATGTGGTGTGTACAAGAGGAGGGTGGTGTGGTGTTTATGTGGTGTGTACAAGAGGAGGGTGGTGTGGTGTGTATGTGGTGTGTACAAAAGGAGGGTGGTGTGGTGTGTATGTGGTGTGTACAAGAGGAGTGTGGTGTGGTGTGTATGTGGTGTGTACAAGAGGAGTGTGGTGTGGTGTGTACAAGAGGAGGGTGGTGTGGTGTGTATGTGGTGTGTACAAGAGGAGTGTGGTGTGGTGTGTATGTGGTGTGTACAAGAGGAGTGTGGTGTGGTGTGTATGTGGTGTGTACAAGAGGAGTGTGGTGTGGTGTGTATGTGGTGTGTACAAGAGGAGTGTGGTGTGGTGTGTATGTGGTGTGTACAAGAGGAGTGTGGTGTGTATGTGGTGTGTACAAGAGGAGTGTGGTGTGTATGTGGTGTGTACAAGAGGAGTGTGGTGTGGTGTGTATGTGGTGTGTACAAGAGGAGTGTGGTGTGGTGTGTATGTGATGTGAACAAGAGGAGGGTGGTGTGGTGTGTATGTGGTGTGTACAAGAGGAGGGTGGTGTGGTGTGTATGTGGTGTGTACAAGAGGAGGGTGGTGTGGTGTGTATGTGGTGTGTACAAAAGGAGGGTGGTGTGGTGTGTATGTGGTGTGTACAAGAGGAGGGTGGTGTGGTGTGTATGTGGTGTGTACAAGAGAAGTGTGGTGTGGTGTGTATGTGGTGTGTACAAGAGGAGTGTGGTGTGGTGTGTACAAGAGGAGGGTGGTGTGGTGTGTATGTGGTGTGTACAAGAGGAGTGTGGTGTGGTGTGTATGTGGTGTGTACAAGAGGAGTGTGGTGTGTATGTGGTGTGTACAAGAGGAGTGTGGTGTGTATGTGGTGTGTACAAGAGGAGTGTGGTGTGTATGTGGTGTGTACAAGAGGAGTGTGGTGTGGTGTGTATGTGGTGTGTACAAGAGGAGGGTGGTGTGGTGTGTAAGTGGTGTGTACAAGAGGAATGTGGTGTGATGTGGTGTGTATGTGGTGTGTACAAGAGGAGTGTGGTGTGGTGTGTATGTGGTGTGTACAAGAGGAGTGTGGTGTGGTGTGTATGTGGTGTGTACAACAGGAGGGTGGTGTGGTGTGTATGTGGTGTGTAAAAGAGGAGTGTGGTGTGGTGTGTATGTGGTGTGTACAAGAGGAGTGTGGTGTGTATGTGGTGTGTACAAGAGGAGGGTGGTGTGGTGTGTAAGTGGTGTGTACAAGAGGAGGGTGGTGTGGTGTGTATGTGGTGTGTACAAGAGGAGTGTGGTGTGGTGTGTATGTGGTGTGTACAAGAGGAGTGTGGTGTGTATGTGGTGTGTACAAGAGGAGTGTGGTGTGTATGTGGTGTGTACAAGAGGAGTGTGGTGTGGTGTGTATGTGGTGTGTACAAGAGGAGTGTGGTGTGGTGTGTATGTGGTGTGTAGAAGAGGAGGGTGGTGTGGTGTGTATGTGGTGTGTACAAGAGGAGTGTGGTGTGTATGTGGTGTGTACAAGAGGAGGGTGGTGTGGTGTGTATGTGGTGTGTACAAGAGGAGTGTGGTGTGGTGTGTATGTGGTGTGTACAAGAGGAGGGTGGTGTGGTGTGTATGTGGTGTGTACAAGAGGAGTGTGGTGTGGTGTGTATGTGGTGTGTACAAGAGGAGGGTGGTGTGGTATGTATGTGGTGTGTACAAGAGGAGGGTGGTGTGGTGTGTATGTGGTGTGTACAAGAGGAGTGTGGTGTGGTGTGTATGTGGTGTGTACAAGAGGAGTGTGGTGTGGTGTGTATGTGGTGTGTACAAGAGGAGTGTGGTGTGGTGTGTATGTGGTGTGTACAACAGGAGGGTGGTGTGTATGTGGTGTTTACAACAGGAGGGTGGTGTGGTGTGTATGTGGTGTGTACAAGAGGAGGGTGGTGTGGTGTGTATGTGGTGTGTACAAGAGGAGGGTGGTGTGGTGTGTATGTGGTGTGTACAAGAGGAGGGTGGTGGGAGGAGCTGTAGGAGAACGGGCTCATTGGAATGGTTGGAATGGAATAAATGGAACCGTGTCAAACACATCAAACATATAGAAACCATGTGTTTGACTCCGTGCCATTAAATCCATTACAATGAGCCCGTCCTTGTATAACTCCTCCCACCAGCCTCCTCTGGTGTGTACTGTAAAGCAGTGAGGAGAGCAGTGGTACCTCAGAGAGGACAGTGAGGACTGCACTGAGAGCCAGAGCCAGCAGCAGAAGAGGGGAGGGCCTCAGGCCGCGCAGAGGCTTCCACTGGCTGGACATGAAGTAACGGTGGATGTAGATCAGGCTGTGGAGGATACGCAGGCCCATGTTCAGACAGTTAGCCAGGATGAAGCCAATGCCCCCTGCCCACCATGTCAGCATGTAGGACAGGAGCAGGAAGGAGATAGACAGAGCCAACATCACCAGGTTGTACCTGGGGACAGACGAGAGAGCAACGTAAGCAACCTGATACACACTGTGTGTGTGTGTGTGTGTGTGTGTGTGTGTGTGTGTGCGTGCCTGCCTTCTCTTACCTGTCAACCTCTTCCTTGCTCATGGCAGCAAAGACAAAGCACTCAGTAATTCCATTAATGGCCAGTAGGAGCACATAGGAGCTGTAGCATCGCAACAGACTGGGCCCTTCAATATAACACACATATCATTACACACAACCAGTAGCTTGAGGAATTTGATAATTAAAATCATTGCTGAATGAGTTCCTTTATCTCTCTATAACTCCAGTGATTCAGTTGACTGTGGTGGCTGACTTACTTAATTCATCAACTCGTTTAGTTAGTTGACTCACCTGCACCACTGCTCAGTAGAGATCCCCCATAGATGTCCAGAGCCAGGTGAGAGTAGGCGTAACCAAACACTGTGATGATCAGACCAATCACAAGCACCAGCTTCAGCAGACACTCCAGAACTTCAGCTGCTATGGCAACCTCCTCCTGCAGACCAATCAGCAAGCGGCATCAATGCACCTGCATGAGCTATTATGTGTGTGTCAGACAACTTTATTTATTATTGGCCACTGACAAATGGTGAAATGAGTGACAGGTATTTGATTGGCTGACTCTGCCCTCTTACCTGTTTCTGCTGCCTGATGTCCCGACCCCTCTCTAGGACTTTGGCGAAGAAGACGTAGAAGCTCTCCTCGATGGGCAGGAAGATGAAACGGGCCACCATTGAGCCCAGGTTGTTGACGATGTCGTACACGCCCTGCTCCCCGAAGCTCAACACGTTGAGGAAGGTCATGACATAACGCTCGCCCTCTGTCAGGATCTGCTTCAGGAACGACTGCTTGAAGAAGCTCCATGTCAGCCTGGCCAACGTCCAGTCAATCACAGGCTACACACACACACACACACACACACACACACACACACACACACACACACACACAGCGGGACGACATAGCACACACAGTTGTAACTTGACGTAGTATATGGATGAATTAATTAATTAACCAAACAATAAATGTATCATTAATTTATGTCAGTTAATACGACCAATTGCTTTCGGGTATACTGTGTACTAGCTCAGTGAGGAGTGTATGCGGTGAGTGACAGGGTTAGGGCTGTTATGATGAATGTTACCTCTCCTTCAACTCTGGAGGGCAGCAGGTCTGCCACACGCCGCAGTGGGAAGAACTTCCTGTTGGCCTCCCTAGAGCCCAGGAAATGCAAGAAGTAGACAACGTAGCACAGCACCAGGAACCCTGTGTACACCAGCTACGAAGGACAGGACAGTATAACAGTTAGCTTAGTTGACACTCGTCCACAGTGATTTATGAGGGTTGCATGCAATACCATCATACAGATTAATTTTCACTAACACAACCTTACTCCATGACCACTTCATATTTTTGACAATACCCTCTATGCACACAACCCTCTAACCATACTCTCTTGTAAGCAGTAAAAACAAATGGTGGGTAAACGCTGATTGAGGTGAATTAAGTAATGCTACCTATACTTTCAATGCATTTTTTCTGCAAAAGGTGGATAAACACTTGTGCTAAATAGGCAAACATAAGATCATTGTGTAAGGGACGGGGCTGCGTACGTATGTACCTGAGCAGCAGAGAAGATGTAGAGCCCCCACTGAGGAGCAGAGACCACCAGCACCACTGTCAGAACACACTTAGCCACCATGGCCAGGCTCTCAGCAACCACCTTCAGCCTGACAAACATGTGGGCCTGAGCCAGGACCCAGAGAGGCTCAGCCAGCAGCTCCTGCAGTGCGGCCAGGGCAAAGAGCCCCACAGCAGGGCCGTAGTGGGGGATAGTCTGGGGATCAGGAATCTCCAGGAGCCACAGCCACACACACACCAGGATAAATGCCCATAGTACACCCAGCGGCAACCTGGGAGGATGGCACACACACACACAATCATAAGTTGTGTAAGTAGTGCTGGTGAAACACCCGACTGTGTATGTTCTGACCAGACTCAACACTGTGCAGCAGTAGCTCCTCTATAGTCTCACTCACGTCAGCCATAGCAGGTTGATGACTTGTCTCCAGTTGTGATCTGTTCCACCACTCAAACAGGCTCTCCTGAAGGCCTCTCTGGACAAGAAGACCAGCGTGGAGTATAGCAGTGTCAACCTGCGCGCACATGGGCACACACACACACACGCACACACACACACACGCACGCACACGCACATACAGTATGTGGTGGTGTTAGTTTTTGTTTAACTGCAGGTTTGGACAGCTCATATTGCAGCAGGTATAATGTCATACAGAAGGCAATTCCACAGTAACAGATCACTAAACGTAGCTTCTGCACTGTTCTTCAAGTAAATATGTTTTTGTAAAATGTTCAGTGGAAATTGTTCAGTCGTCCTTGTGCATAGAGTTGTATGGTTTGTTTAACTTTGCTATCATTGTTTTTTGATTGGCATACATTTTAAAGTGAAAAATCTGAATCCCAGCATCACTCTGTTATTATAGAATTGCCCCAGAGTAAAACAATCTTACCTGACGTTGACCACGCCAATCAGCTCTTTGGACACAAAGCGCAACGTGAATGCGTTCAGCAAAAAGGTGAGCACACGAAACATGACCTAAAAATCACCAGGAACCAGGGGCATATTCAGTAGGCACATAGATATGCAAGGGATAGAAATGTAATCAGTCATGATTATCTCATGTGGAATAGAGATTGCTCTGGAATGTATATGTCTTTCTGCCACTTGAATATTTTATTATTCAATGCCTTAGGACAACAAACACACAATCCTATCCTAACCTAACCTTAACCCAAAAACCTAACCCTAACTCTATCTACTAACCCTGAACCTAATTCTAACCCTAAACCCCCTACAAATAGCATTTGACCTTGTGGGGACCAACAACATGTCACCAGTTGGACATATTTTTGTTGGAGAAGTCACCACAAGTATATTTGAACACGTCCACACACACACACACACACACTAATCGAATAAACAAATGCTATACAATCTTGGCATTCAGAAATAATTCCTGCAGAAAATAAATAAAATGATATTTCACTACAACTACCTTAAAAGTATGTCCTCCGCATGTTACTCTGAGGGAGTGGATATAAGGAATTTTAGCAAGGACACTATTGTCATCAAGTGCAAAAAGGAGTTTGACATAGCTAATTATAATAGCTAGTTACTTTACCTGAAGCAAGACATTGTAAGATGCGAGAGTGGAGGCATTCTTCAACATATCTTGGGAACTCATCGTGCAGCCCTCCTCCTTTGAGGGTTACTGCCTTCTCCAGAAAGTGCACCGTGAAAAGTGCGTTATGTAAGTGCGTTATGAAGTATGAATCTGTACTAATTTTAGTGCCATTTGTCTTTTCTGGTGGCTCGGAGGACCAGACCTGACTACATACAGCTCTAGAGATTTCTGCTTCACTTCCGTACACATGGAAAGTCACTAGCTACGTCACCAGAACGATGTGTGTACATTTTGCAAGTGGCCCGCTAGGCGGCGCGGTCACTCCAACGTTGTTTTGGATTTTATTTTTATTTAGCCTTTATTTAACTAGGCAAGTCAGTTAAGCCTCTGGAGCAAATTAGGTTCAAGTGCCTTGCTCAAGGACACATCGACAAGATTTTAGATTAGAACCAGCGACCTTTCAGTTACTGGCCCAATGCTCTAACCCTTAGGCTACCTGAAGCCCAGTAGTCCCTGGATGCATGAACTACTGTAAATAACAAATGTAAGTCTCATGGGAATACTGCTATATTACAATCAACATCGCATACAAATAAAAATATTTCATTTTAGAATGTACATTACATTTACTTGTGCCAATTGTGTGCGATTGTGTGTCCACAAATTGCAGAAAGCAAAGGTCATTTCTTCTTGAGTGCAGTGAGAGCATAGTTTATAAAACATCACTCCCTGCTATCTAAAGTGTTATATATGGTAGAGTGACTGAAGACACTAGGAGTTGATGATTTTTTATTAAGATGTAAAAGATGGAGACAGTAAAAAAATGCACATCCTAACCACACCAATAATATACATGTTACAACATTTTTGTCATTTAGCAGAGCAACTTACAGTTAGTGCATACATGTTCATACTTTTTCCATACTGGTCCCCGTGGGAATCAAACCCACAACCCTGGCCATGCTCTACCATCTGAGCTAACAATATACATATAGATATATAGATCTATATACAGCATCCCAATACGTTCAATTCAAATAAAGACATTCACGTAGCATCATACACAATAAGCACAATAATCATACACCAAATCATTCCCTGTCCCATATGAGGCTACATGTAATGGCAGGGATACCTGTAGTTGCTCAGTCTGAACTTGGTCTTCTTAACACTACATGGCACACAGTCCAAATGACCACACAATAGAGGCAAAGGCTCCCCGTGCAGTGACGAACTGGACATTTGGATTAAGTAAATATGTGACACATTTAAAGGTTGTTGAGAATAAGAAGTGGTTGGTGTTGGTATGAGGTCTTAAACATGCAGACAGCTCACTCACAAACCCCCTGCATTGACATTCCCTTTTACAGCCACAAACACACACATACACCCTCCAACCCTAATACAAGTCAGACCATTAAAATATAAGGCCCCATGTACACCTGGACACCCTAACATGCACACAAAAACAGTAACACTTACAGCATATCATTCCTGTATACGTTTAACTCCTATAATTTATCTAAGTAAGTACCAGAGAAGACTGCTTGTGCTTCTATTGCAGTCACAAATACTAAACATAGAACAGCTCATTCAAGTTGAGGGTTTGATCACATGAATGAGGACACCTTGACAAACTGACCCTGAACCTAGAGTCGTTTCACAAAATGGGTGCCTTTTGCGTCCCTTTGATATTTTAAGTAGAAATGATGCACCAATATTGAATTTTAAAAGCCTGTAAATGAAGTGCACTTTAATTTAGACCACATCAAGGATGTAATAAATCTGTTTTTTTATATGAATAAATGCTTGCTAAAGTTCCAAAATCTGGTCTATTGTTTTATCATCTTTGACTGAGGTGGTCGATCTCAACACATTAATCATGTCCGCTCAATTAACGCTAGGAAAAAATGTATTTATGTGTGGAACATACAGCATATATAGTTCCTAATTTCATGAACACCATGTGGTCCCATGCTCTTCACCACATGAGGAGTAATGGCCGATCTTCACCTAAAACCTCAACTCTATTATCGTCAACCCTGTTAGAGGCCCAACTGTAACTTTATCGGTTTGATATTATATGCAAGTTATTTGTTAAAGGGATACTTGATCAATGAGAAAATGTTGGATTTATCTCAAACATGCTTTTAAATAATAGTTAGGCAGTTACATAAGTGTCTGTAACAGGGTTGACAGACAATGTGGTACAAGTGCAGATAAAATGCTCATCAGATTTTTATGCCTGAGATGGGAAAACATGTTTTTCCGTAGGAGACTGCTTGTGCTTCTATTACAGCCACAAATACTGAACATTTTTTTATTTAACCTTTATTTTACTAGGCAAGTCAGTTAAGAACAAATTCTTATTTACAATGACAGCCTAGGAACAGTGGGTTAACTGCCTTGTTCAGGGGCAGACCGACAGATTTTTACCTTATCAGCTCAGGGATTCGATCCGGCAACCTTTCAGTTACGGGCCCAACACTCTAACCACTAGGCTACCTGCCGCCCATTGAACAGCTCACTCAAGTTGAGGGTTTGATCACATTGAATGCAATTGAATGTTGAAAGAAAATATATTTTTAAATTAATTTCTTAAAAGTTTGCATGTCCTAAAGGAAACCATTTAATGGAACGACCCAGTTGTAATGTATCCCTGCCACTGAGAACTAAGAGAATGGGGATTGGCTGAGAGGCCCCTCCCTCACTTTTCCAGGAGGTGCTCCATCTCTGGGTTGATGAAGGAGAACCCAGCGAAAGCTGATTGGTCCATGGAATCCATGAAGTTCTTGTCACCATAGGAAAGGCAGGGTTTCTCACTGAGGAACTCCCGGTCAAAGTTGCTGCAGTCATTGGGGGATTTCTGTGATTGGCAGGAGAGATGTCGATCAATAGGGAGGACATGTGATACACAGAGAAAATCAGTGATTAATGAAATTATAAAAAGCACATGCCTGATTTCTACTGAGCAATCAGTAGTTAAATTACTGTAGCTCTTTGATTAGATACATGAGTGGCTGTCAGTGACAGCCTCTAATCCACTTTGAAACTACCCAAAATACTGTGTGTTACATTATGGTAGGCCTATATATTACAACTGTTTTATATCATCACAAAAAAACCTAATGTCTAGACCGTACCACTTTGGGTATGAAGGGGGGTTCCACCTCCCTCCTCTCCACGGCGGGCCAGTTGATTGTCTTGAAGAAGGGGTGGACACGGATGTTATCAACGATGCCAAGCCTGCGAGTAGAGTCTCTCTCAAACAGCTGCAGCGGCGGAGGAGAGAAACAGTGAGTAAGGGATAAAAACACACAAAGGAGGATAGAAACAACCTCCGAGGCAGAATAGGGACACTGTAAGGGAGGGAATGGGGGTGAGCAGACCTTCTCCATCAGGTCCTTGGCCTCCTTGGTGATCCAGCGAGGGTAGTGCGGCGTGTCAATGCGGATAGACTCAAAAAGCTCGTCCTCGTCATCACCATGGAAGGGTGACTGACCAATCAGCATCTCGTACAGCAGCACCCCGAACGACCACCAGTCCACAGAGAAGGAGTACTTCTGACCCAGCAGGATCTAAAAGTGACGTCATCAGATAGAAAGACATGGTCAGTGACATCATCATAGTGAGACACTCGCAAAGGTATACTTGCAGTGATTGCTTCTCAAATAATACCCTATTCCCTACAGACGGGTTGTTTGTTTAGCAACAAAACTGACACGTGTGCAACTAAGGTGGCAAAACAGACGGGGTTGGCTTAGATTGTCTCCAATGTTTATTGAAAACATAAATACATTTGCACAATGAGCACTTGTTGTCTCTCAAATACATCATTACAGTTGTTGGTTAGCTAGCTTCAAAATTGTTACCATATTAGCATAAACTTGACATCAGTCAAAACAAGACAAGAACAAGATAAAACTAGCTGAAACGAGCCAGCTACGATTCCCCACATGGCAGCTTCTTGTCATTGTTGCTAGCTATCTGGCCATCCAGAATCACAACACACAGACACAGACTTCTGCCCCATTGAAGCGTGCGCATAATGTGGGTGATGTTGTCACCTAACGCATCTATAAAGTGCAATACTCTGACTCTGGTCAAAAGTAGGGTACTAAATAGGGAATATGGTGTCATGAGATGCAGCCATGTACACAGTACACTCTTAGAAAAAAAGGTGCTATCTAGAACCTAAAAGGGTTCTTTGGCTGTCCTCATAGGGTAACCCTTTAAAGAACCCTTTTTGGTTCCATGTAGAACCCTTTCGAGTTCCATGTAGAACCTACCTGGAACCAACATGGGTTCTCCTATGGGGACAGCCAAAGAACCCTTTTGGAACCCTTTTTTCTAAGAGTGTATGTCTGTGTTCCATACCTCTGGAGCGATGTAGTCAGGAGTCCCACAGAAGGTTGTGGCCAGGCTCTCTCCAAACATGTTCTCCTTACACATGCCAAAGTCTGCTATCTTTACGTGACCGCTATGATCCAACATCACATTGTCCAACTTCAGGTCTCTGAGGGAAGAGAGACAAAACAAGTGACAGAGAGTTGGAGGGAAGACAGGATGGGAAGAAATGAGGGGTGTAGAAAGGTTGAGAGGGTGACTAGAGTTGTGACAGTATAGAAAAGCACAGCTAATAATCACATACTCACTGTCCCACAATATGATACTATCACTATATAAGAAGTTAGTGAGTGTACATTAGAGTGCTGATGACGGCATTTGTGATTTACCTGTAAATGATCCCTTTGGAGTGCAGAAACTGAAGGCCACAGATGATCTCAGCAGAGTAGAACCTGGAGGGAGGGCGGGAGGGAGAGAAGAAAGAAGGGAGGGAGGAAAAAGAGAGATAAACATCACTACACAGTCTAGAGATCCAGCTAGCTGGCAGCAGAGTACTACTCTATTTACTTTCCTATTGAGTTGATCCCTGAACACTGCTTTCTGTCCCTGAGGACTCCAGTCCAGTGTGTAGCTAGCTGCACTATTGGAGAGGCCATTTTGTATAGAGTGGTGCTCAGAGAAGACAGCTGAACAATGGCCTCATACTGTAGGGTGAAACCTGAGAGGTGCTCCTGGCCCAGTGGCCCCAGCCTAGCCACAGCTGAAGGATTAGCCTACAGTATCTCTGACCTGCTTCTCTTTTCAACTCTGGAAACTCTTGATATAGGTGGAGAGAGACTGTATGCTCTTGTCGCTGGTGATTTATTGGGATTGAGAGACTGAATGATTGACAGGACATTTGTCCAGACAGGTTTCTCCTCTGATTCTCACTCAGCACACAAGTAGGTATTATCACACGCATCAGTCGCATCAGTCGTATCTAAGATGTCCTGGTATCAAACAGCTACACACACACACACACACACACACACATCATTTATTTTTTTATCTAACCTTTATTTAACTAGGCAAGTCAGCTAAGAAAAAACTATTTTTTACAATTACAGCCTACCCGCTAGGTTAAATCTGCATTTTGACATGTCTCTCATCATGTTTTTCTGAATAATTGGAAGATTTTAACCCACTTAACCCCCAAATGTACACCATCATTGTAAAGTTATTTTGTTGCTTTGACAAAGTCATTTCTGAAGATGATTATTTATTTAATTGATTAGTGATTTATTTACATCTGTCCCTCATTTTAAGGTCAACCCTGTTACCTGAACTGAATTGCCCCTCTGTGTTACACACAACAAGCTTCCATTCCCCCTGTCACAATGGTATTTATCGTTAAAAAACATCTACCGTGTTAGGGTCAAGCCTGTTACTTTATTTGGCACTTACTAAAGTAATTTTTTTACTTAAGAGATGGGAAAATATGTTTATGAAGAACATGTGGTCTTTAGACAGAATGTTAAAATGAGGTTAAACATGTTTTTTTTTACACTACCCAAAAGCAGTCTATTGGTGGAACGACCCATATACACTCACAAACACACACATGCATGTAGACACACACATACACAGCGTAGTAATCTGGGGGAACCGCACAACAGTATGCCAAATGGTGAAGAGGCAACTCAGTTAGAAACCGTGTGTATTGGGTTTTACTGTTGTGTGTTATGTGTGTTTAGGGCGTGGCTAACTGTCTCTGTGCCACTGGGTTAAGAGGCTTAGGGTCAGTTAGTGGATACCCTAACAGGTTTATTGTTCTGTGATAGTGGGACTCCTTGAAAACTCAGCAGTTAACCAATCCGCCCAGGGAAACATATTAAATAACCAGGAAACCAAACCCACAAGACTTTCCTTTCTGCGCTGCCAGCTTGTAGGGTGTGCAAACACACGCACACATGCATGCAAACACACACACACAAACACAATTAGTTAACGATTAATACAGCGAGAGCAGAGAGGTGAACATCTCTCTCCCTTTCTGAAACTGTCTGTGAGGACCGGGGAGAGTGTGTGAGCACAGTAGAAGAAGATAGCAATGCTGGATCAGGTATAGCTGGCAAGAGTGGACAAGTGAATGTCTCCTGTCATAACACCTGTCCTGAGCATAGAGGGGATAGAAGCGCCTAACGACTGAAAAACTTCAACCCCACTATAACTAAGCACCAGTTAGTTTAACATCCCGTTTCAGATCCACACTCAGAAAGGCTCAACAGCTCTGTTTGACCTCAAACTATCTGAATCTATACACATCAGTCTTTCTCTTGTGGGACTCTTGTGCAAAAACAAATACAGTCATACTGACAGACAGAGACACACACACACTCATAAACAGTGACCAACCCAAATTACACCAATGCACCACTTCCCTGTATGTAGCAGGGAAACCCCATAACCCCATAACACACAGCCAAAGTCTCACACTGTGTAAACACCATTTGCTATATGGCTGTCTGGTTTCCATCAGAGTATTGGTGGTGAGTGTCTGTATGTCTCTATGAGTGAGTTATAGTGACATTAGGGGTGTGTGTTTATCTCTGTCTGTGTGACTGGTGAAACTCACGTTGCTCTGTAAAGGTCAAAGCGTCCCTTCTCCTGAATATGAAACATCAGGTCTCCTCCATTCAGATATTCCATGACAAAGAACAGGTGTTCCTGTGGACAACACAGTCAAGGTCAGCCATCATAACACATACTAGTACAGTAATAGTGTAATAAGCTTTGATAGCGAGTTTATGTGTTTACATCACTTCTTATTGGAGACAGCTTTTGTAGACACTTATCGGTATTACTAATACTAATAAAAAAAACAACGACTACTTGTTCTGTTCTGTTTTTGCTTCTCTCCAACACATTGTGTTGCTATATGTTGCTAAAATAATCTGAATGACACACAAACAGGGGAGCAAGGAGTGTGTGTAGGGTTACAGTCCGTACTTTGGACTGGAAGGTGGAGTAGAGGTGTGTGAGGAAGGGGTTGTCCCAGGCCAAGGACAGTACTCTCTTCTCCACCATGGTACACTCCACATCATCATCCATCAGCACTACATCTTTCTTAAGAGCCTTCACTGCAAACCACTCCCCCTGACCTTTCAACTCTGCCAGCAGGACCTGGGAGAGAAAAGGGGGGGGGGGGGTTTGAAGAGAGAAGGACAGTAGAGGGAAGAACATGAGAAGAGAGGATAAGAACAGAATAAAGGAAACAAGAGAAGAAAACAAGAGAAAACAAAAGAAGAGGGGAGAGCCTGATTAAATATTATATTGGTGGTAATATTGAAGTCTGTTGTCCCTACTGCTTTACTGTATGTGAACTGTACTGTGGTGAGCTTTACTGCTTTACTGCTCTGGAATCCTGAATGTCTGCTGTACCAGACTTACCTTGCCAAAGCTGCCCTTGCCTAGGACCTTGTGAAAGACAAAGTTGTCTACGTTGATGAGTGTCAGGTGGGTGAGGCGAGATAGGGGGCGCGGGCTGGAGCCCTCCCACAGCCTGCCATAAGAGGGGCCATCTAGGGAACACACACAGGTTATAAGGTCATCATCACAATTGTCATCATAATCATCATTATTATAATTAACGTTATATATAAAAACATATTTTACTCCAAACCATTCACACAAACTTAATTTCAGTGAATTTAACATAAAATCATCATCAAATATGTTCATAAAATCAAACACACACAGACTGACCATTGACATCCAGACCACTAGTGGAATTCCTATTGATTTCCTCATAGACCCCTATATCTGGGTCAGGTAGGGTTGGGTCCGAGCGCCGAGTGGAGGATTTCTGAAAGACATACAGGAGAGGGAGAGATATTACATGTATACAGGAGAGGGAGAGCTATTACATGTATACAGAAGGGTGATCAAATAAAATCAAATAAATACACCTTTGTTGTCACCATTGACAGATATCCATAAACAAAGATGCAGTACACTGCATGAGGGACAAGATTGGCACAGGGACAGTGCTGTAAAATACTTTAGTTGAACAGTTAAACACTATTTCACTTGACCCCACTGAGATTGGTGCTGTTAAGCAGCTCCCATTGTTTGTGCGTTTATTGTTGTTTTAGTATGTTTTCCGTGAGTTTTATTTGCAACAGTTGAACTATAATAGTTCAGGATTATGGAGTGCTACTGTTTTACGAAGGTTTTAGCGGTCCTTTTTCTCACTGAGGCATTTTGTGCTGTGGAAAACATCCTGCCTGGTCCCAGTGCCCAAGAAGGCGCACCCCACTGTCCTGAATGACTTCAGACCTGTAGCGCTAACATCCCACATCATGAAGACACTGGAAAGGTTAGTCCTCACGCCATGATAAGGGTCATTAGTGTTGTTGTAAGCCTAAGCACCAGGGCCCAGTTTTTCAAAGGTTATCTATCTGGATTTCACTGATCGGATAGGATTAAATGCATAGAAATAGAATGAATAGACCGGACAAATCATTGACTTCAATCGGGACTCCCGTTCTATTAATTCTTTAATCCCATCCGATAGATGAAATCCGGAACTTTTGAAAAACTGAGCCAGGACAAGAAGCTCAGGTTCCCATAGCCATACAGATAGATCTGGTTCAAGTGTCACACACACACATTCAGCAACATCTGTCAACTCACACACACACAAATATACATGCACACACTAACACACCCACACATGCACTTGCAAGAACACGCCTCCACACACATGCACATACACACAACCAGCTCCCTCACTCACCTGGCTGATTTGAGTAAGTGCTTCAGCCAGTAGTTTCTGGTTGATTCCACAAAGGTTGGCCACTTTATCCTGACACTTATGATGCACATTCATGGCACAATCTACGAGAGCATAGAAGAGTTACAGTATACCGTTAAATACAATGAATGACAACGCAGACACAACACACGGCTCCTTACCTTCACACTTGAGGCCCTGCTTGACAAGGCCCCACAACAGACTGCCACAGTGGTCACAGAAGGTGGGACTCATGTAGTTGTGGTTCTTGAAGCGGTGTGGCATGTCAATCTTAAAGCGCTCCTTCTGGAACTGTGATGGACACACACAACTCATCAACACCCAGATCCATCAGTACCAGGCGGGGGCAAACCATCCTGACCAGTTTAATCAATGGAACGGCTAATTATTTAGTCGTCAAAACGTACCACAGTTTCACGGCTGTTGGCTGCCGTGCCTGTACACCTGCCGATGATCTTGTCGATGCACTTCTTGTGAATAGCTGCATTGCATTCTAGGAGAGAAGGGATATGGAGTACATTAATGGCAGATGAGCACTTCATACAGGCAGATATCAAAGTCACTGGTAGGGCTGTGTTCATGGTAGGGAGTGTTTATGACTACAGTGTTTATAGATGTGTATCTATGATGTTGTGTGTATGTGGTTGTATAGCAGTAGGTTGTCCACATTATTGTACACTTACGTCTGCACTTGTAGCCTTGCTTGTTGAGCCCCCTGTAGAATACAAAGGTATAGGAGTGAGAGATTGTGGAGGGCCAGTGATGATGAACGCAGACAAAGTGAGAATGGAGTATAGAGATGACAGGTGAGCACCGTTACTACAGCAGCACACAGAGACTCTTCCACCGTCTCTAGAGACACAACCTATTCTACTAGAACACAACACATAATAATAAATGACTAGTAGTGGAAGCTGTGCTGATTTTGTGAATACAGTGCTAAATGTTCATAAGTCTTGTGTAGGTATTTCCAGACAATGCAAGACTTCTGACCTGCTCCCCGAGACACCAACCCCTAAAGTTAGATACACAGGAGGAGATCAGAGGCCATACTAAGACATTGCCTTATCTTATCTCTCCACTCAGTCTCTCAGTATAAAGTAGACCGACCAAGATGTTGCCACTTAAATTAGATGAGTGGAATTGATAATAAAACTTGTACATAGGGAATCACTTCTGTTAGTATGAAGCTAACAGAAAGTAGAGCTAGGAGTAAAGAGTCCTGAGGACAGACGGCTGGACAGACTGAATAACTGACCAGACAAACTCTCTGCAGACGGAGCAGAAGGTGGGCTGTCTGAAGAAGGTGGCGATGAACTCGTGATATTTGACCTTGTGGATCTTGGCCTGTTTGATGGCTCCTCGTCTGCGGTTTATGGTGGGCCCCCCTTCCTCCTCCTTCGTGGGCGGCTTGCCCTCTATGGGTGACAGGAGAGAGTTATGGTTAAGAAACATTACTGTAGAGTCAGGAACAGTAGTGACAACATTTGGAGTGCTTGGTCCACTGTTAGTATGAAAACAGGCAAAACCTTACAGAGTAGCCAGTTAAGAGAACTATGTTTAGAAAACCAACAGAATGGTACTAATATACATTACCTATACATGACTGCAAGAATGTGTGTGTGTGTTCCTGTGTGTTTTTGTATGTGTGTGTGTGTGTGTGTGTGTGTGTGTGTGTGTGTGTGTGTGTGTGTGTGTGTGTGTGTGTGTGTGTGTGTGTGTGTGTGTATGTGTGTGTGTGTGTGTGCGTGTGTGTGTGTGTGTGACTAATGAGAGGGTCATAGACAGTAGAGTGTGTGAAAGGAAATATATTATTCAATGCAGTGGACACTGGGGATTATACTGTAGATATTATTCAATGCAGTGGACACTCTGGGGATTATACTGTAGATATTATTCAATGCAGTGGACACTCTGGGGATTATACTGTAGATATTATTCAATGCAGTGGACACTATGGGGATTATACTGTAGATATTATTCAATACAGTGGACATTTACTCCCATTCTCTCCAAGGCCTCTCTGTCCATGCTGACACACACACACACACACACACACACACACACACACACACACACACACACACACACACACAAACAGTCTGCTCTGTTCCCTCTTGCTTCGTCTGTACTCCAAAAACGAGCATTGAACATACATTACCTATACATGACTGCAAGAATGTGTGTGTGTGTTCCTGTGTGTTTTTGTATGTGTGTGTGTGTGTGTGTGTGTGTGTGTGTGTGTGTGTGTGTGTGTGTGTGTGTGTGTGTGTGTGTGTGTGTGTGTGTGTGTATGTGTGTGTGTGTGTGTGCGTGTGTGTGTGTGTGTGTGACTAATGAGAGGGTCATAGACAGTAGAGTGTGTGAAAGGAAATATATTATTCAATGCAGTGGACACTGGGGATTATACTGTAGATATTATTCAATGCAGTGGACACTCTGGGGATTATACTGTAGATATTATTCAATGCAGTGGACACTCTGGGGATTATACTGTAGATATTATTCAATGCAGTGGACACTATGGGGATTATACTGTAGATATTATTCAATACAGTGGACATTTACTCCCATTCTCTCCAAGGCCTCTCTGTCCATGCTGACACACACACACACACACACACACACACACACACACACACACAAACAGTCTGCTCTGTTCCCTCTTGCTTCGTCTGTACTCCAAAAACGAGCATTGAACAGATGAGAACCAAGGCAACAGACAGACAGCTTCAGAGTGACAAACATGACATATAACATATAGAGTTGAAGTCGGAAGTTTACATACACTTAGGTTGAAGTCATTAAAATTCATTTTTCAAACACTCCACAGATTTCATGTTAACAAACTATAGTTTTGGCAAGTCGGTTAGGACATCTACTTTGTGCATGACACAAGTAATTCTTCCAACAATTGTTTACACACAGATTATTTCACAATTCCAGAGGGTCAGAAGATTACATACACTAAGTTCACTGTGCCTGTAAACAGCTTGGAAAATTACAGAAAATGATGTCATGGCTTTAGAAGCTTCTGATAGGCTAATTGACAGAATTTGAGTCAATTGGAGGTGTACCTGTGGATGTATTTCAAGGCTACCTAAACTCAGTGCCTCTTTGCTCTTTGCTCCATCATGGGAAAATCAAAAGAAATCAGCTAAGACCTCAGAAATAAAATTGTAGACCTCCACAAGTCTGGTTCATCCTTGGAAACAATTTCCAAACGCCTGAAGGTACCTCGTTCATCTGTACAAACAATAGTAAGTAAGTATAAACACCATGGGACCACGCAACCGTCATACAGCTCAGGAAGGAGACGTGTTCTGTCTCCGAGAGATGAACGTACTTTGGTGCGAAAAGTGCAAATCAATCCCAGAACAACAGCAAAGGACCTTGTGAAGATGCTGGAGGAAACAGGTACAAAAGTATCTATATCCACAGTAAAATGAGTCATATATCGACATAACCTGAAAGGCCGCTCAGCAAGGAAGAAGCCACTGCTCCAAAATCGCCATATAAAAGCCAGACTACGGTTTGCAACTGCACATGGGGACAATGATCGTACTTTTTGGAGAAATGTCCTCTGGTCTGATGAAACAAAAATAGAACTCTTAGGCCATAATGACCATCATTATGTTCGGAGGAAAAAGGGGGAGGCTCGCAAGCCGAAGAACACCATCCCAACCGTGA
This sequence comes from Thymallus thymallus, assembly GCA_023634145.1. Classification (NCBI taxonomy): domain Eukaryota; kingdom Metazoa; phylum Chordata; class Actinopteri; order Salmoniformes; family Salmonidae; genus Thymallus; species Thymallus thymallus. The sequence goes on along the minus strand of CM042410.1, from coordinate 20,974,323 downwards.
AGCACGGGGGTGGCAGCATCATGTTGTGGGGGTGCTTTGCTGCAGGAGGGACTGGTGTACTTCACTAAATAGATGGCATCATGAGGAAGGAAAATGATGTGGATATATTGAAGCAACATCTCAAGACATCAGTCAGGAAGTTAAAGCTTGGTCGCAAATGGGTCTTCCAAATGGACAATGACCCCAAGCACACTTCCAAAGTTGTGGAAAAATGGCTTAAGGACAACAAAGTCAAGGTATTTGAGTGGCCATCACAAAGCACTGACCCCAATCCTATAGACATTTTGTAGGCAGAACTGAAAAAGCGTGTGCGAGTAAGGAGGCCTACAAACCTGACTCAGTTACACCAGTTATGTCAGGAGGAATGGGCCAAAATTCACCCAACTTATTGTGGGAAGCTTGTGGAAGGCTACCCAAAACGTTTGACCCAAGTTAAACAATTTAAAGGCAATGCTACCAAATACTAATTGAGTGTACTTCTGACCCACTGGGAATGTGATGAAAGAAATAAAAGCTGAAATAAATAATTCTCTGTACTATTATTCTGACATTTCACATTCTTAAAATAAAAGTGGTGATCCTAACTGACCTAAGACAGAGAATCTTTACTAGGATTAAATGTCAGGAATTGTGAAAAACTGAGTATAAATTTATTTGGCTAAGGTGTATGTAAACTTCCAGATAAGAGGGTAACAGAGGAGGATGAGAAGAAGAGGGGTGGGCTTCATCTCCTGAGTCTCACCTGTATCAGTTTCTCCCTCCAAGAAGTACTGCACTGCCATCATCACCTTCCCTGAGGGCTGCAGGTCCACCTGAACACACATACACACACACACAATCTGCAAGTTAGACACACAATTAATGCAGGACAGTAGAGAATCACACTGTAGCCACAGTCCCTCTTACCCAGAATTCAGCACGGCCGTTGGCCTTTTTGCAGCGCTCAGCAAGGACAGACACGCCCACTGTGACCTCGGCCAATGGATCCTCTGCGGTCTTCATCAGCAGCACCTGTAGGACACGCCCCTCGTAGATGTGGGCGTCGAAGCTGGCCTTCCAGGCTGGGAACATGGTGGGCTTCCTCTGAACCAGCGTCTTACCACGCTCTGGAGGGAAGGAGGGAGTGAGGGAAGGAGGGGGAGGGAGAGAAAGAGAGGTTAGATAGAGATCGATTTCTTTCATACTCTTGTCTAACAAACTAAAAACCTGCATATCTGTACCACACTGGTCCTCGAGCATGACTTTCAAAGGACATAAGGTATCCAGTATTTAATGACAGGGTTACAATGTGACTGTATGGGACAACGGGACCAATATATTCCTACTATAACACACTAGTAACTATAGGAATAGTCCGATTCTCACCGGTGGTGAGGGCCTCCTTCATCTTAATGGCACAGAAGGGGGATTCAGAAGGGGCCAGAGGGGACAGAACACCCAGGTCGTAGGAGTTGAAGGCAATCCGCAAGAAGGGTCCCATGGTGACGCGTCACTGGGCCACCTGTTCAAAGACATGGCCAAGCAGAATGTGACTACAGCAACATCTTTGTAGGCGTACAGTACATCACTCAGCCTCATATGCACATGACAGCCGTGATTCAGTTACAGATGTAGGATATTAATTCGAGCCAGTTTGCTACAGAAGGAAATTGTTATGTGGATTATAATTAATGGATATTTTTGTAAGGTTTGATACATTTTAAAGTGGAAATTAGAAACTTTAGAAACCTTTTTAATCCCTGAATACACCACTTAAAATGTTTCCTGCAACAACAGGATGATCAAATTAAGATACGGCATCTGAACATCACCATCGGTGATGAGAGCTATATACACATGCGCGCGCACACACACACACAAACACACACACCCACAAACACCCAGCATCATCAGTCAAATTCTACTAATATGATTCATTGTTTGATCATTGTAAAAGTATAAGCAAAGCCTTAAGTGTGATATGTATCCACTCAAAGATGACAAGAAGAATGGATAAGGTAAAGGGAAATTTAAACTAATGGTTAAACTGATGGTTCAATATCATATTAGGAGAATCCTAATCCAAACCAACACACACATAGGCTACAGTAGGAACACAGAAAGGCATGGCATTTATGCACTGCTTTCATAATTTTGTCTGTGAGAGCATATGTATGGTGTGAAATTATAGTAGCAGGTGTTGAAGAATGTGTGTGTGCGTGTTTGCGTCCTATTGTGTGCCTGTGTGTGTGTGGAGTGTAGCTCTGGTAGTGAAGGTATTTCCCTGCATTCCCGGGAGGGAGCAAGTCTCAATACGTCCAAAGTCTAAAGAGAGTTCCTCAACAACATACCAGTGTTTCTGTTCACCAGCTCTACACCACCACCCATACACATCAACATTAAGTCAGCAGACAAGGAAATGGTGGCAAAAAAAAGGAAAGACAAAAAAAGAAAAAGTAATTGAGGACAGAAAAGAGGCGAAAGAAGGACAGACAGAGGAATGTCATGCAGTATGTACTAAAAGAGGTGTCGATGTGTTCAAGCCTTGAGCTGTGCTGCTTTCTTTCGGGTGTTGATCAATAATAAACTGTGTGTGTGCGTGTTCCTGTGTGTGTGTGTGCCTGCGTGCATGCCTGTGCGTGTGTTACCAGGGAATCACAGAGATTGATATTGATTACCTATCAGATCATAGCCTGGGTTGACAAGGACGAGGGACTCTTTCTATATTCTATGTCCATTGTTAACTAATCTTATCCAATAGCAAGTTCTCTCTCTGTACAGTTTATGTGGTAGCAATTGAACCTAATAATAATAATAATAATCCATTATATTTATATAGCGCTTTTCAAGGACCCAATGTCGCTGTGAGCTCATAATCCCTTCCTTTGCATTTCTCTCTATCTTTCTTTCTTATTGTTGTCTCCCATGTAGACATACATTTACCCATCTTCCCCTTCTGACTCACAGACAGCTGACTGACAGCACCTCAGACAATGACATCTGGCTCTATTTGAACAAACTTAACGCAATGGTAAATCAACCGCAGGCGGTAGCGTTATGGGTTCAGGGGTGTGTCAGTTGTTATTTTCACTATCACAATTATTGGTGCACTTGCTAGCGTTGACCCGAAAGGGCTGGGTTTTGATTAATAAACAAGTGCTTTGCTAAACACGTTAAGTAATTGCTTGGTTTTAATGTGAAAATATATACATAGAATTTGCACTGATATAGGGGCTTGGCTTACTGTAAATTGCATTATGGCCGAGCATAGACATGACAAACGTTGTCAATAAGCAAGATTAAATGAATGATTGATAAGGTCTAAAAAGAGAACAAATAATTCTAAACAAATTGAAACAACAACTTGTTTTAAATCGGCTATGTCACACTTACATACACCATAATTTCTCCCCATGGGTATATACACTTAGGACACTTAGAAATGTCCTTGTTTTTTAACGAAAAGCTCATTTTTTGTCCATTAAAATGACATCAAATTGATCAGAAATACAGTGTAGACATTGTTAATGTTGTAAATAACTATTGTAGCTGGAAACAGCTGAATTTTTATGGAATATCTACATAGGCGTACAGAGGCCCATTATCAGCAAACATCACTCCTGTGTTCCAATGGCACGTTGTGTTAGCTAATCCAAGTTTATCATTTTAAAAGACTAATTGATCATTAGAAAAACCTTTTGCAATTATGTTAGCACAGCTGAAAACTGTTGTGCTGATTAAAGAAGGAATAAAACTGGGATGTTGGCCTTCTGGGCAGAGTTGCAAAGAAAAATCCATATCTCAGACTGGCCAATAAAAATAAAAGATTAAGATGGGCAGAAAATTTGCTATTCTTTCAAAATGTAATGTTTCATATATAAACTTCTGACCCACTGGGAATGTGATGAAAGAAATAAAAGCTGAAATAAATAATTCTCTGTACTATTATTCTGACATTTCACATTCTTAAAATAAAAGTGGTGATCCTAACTGACCTAAGACAGGTAATTTTTACTAGGATTAAAATGTCAGTAATTGTGAATAACTGAGTTTAAATGTATTTGGCTAAGGTGTATGTAAACTTCAGACATCAACTGTATATTTTAGGAACATAATCAGAACCATCTTACAGATCAGATCACATTCACACATCTCCAGAAGTTGCATTGCAAGACATTGTCACCATAATACCAGGAAGGTGAATCATTCTAATAAGTTTGGTTTTAATAAAATTAAACAAAAAACAAGCAACCAGTTATTTTTAAAACCACAATAAATAAATGTAAAATGTAATGATATCATAAAATCGCCAGGATAAAAAAGACACTCATTGCTGTTGAACCATTCTTCGTTATAGTAGGCCTAAGGGAATGCTTGGGTTTTGAACATATGAAACGGAAAACAAGCCATTTTTACAGGTTACATATTACTTCTAAATACGAGGTTCCTCAGTATTCACCAAGGCTATCATCTCTCGTTTAATGATGGGCATCGAAACATAGCCTATATCATGGAGGTTTTACGCACATCCAAAGCGGGACCTGCATGCCTAAAATAATGTGGGCCTGCCTACAATGCATAGATAAAAAGGGAATGTCAGCTCACTGTTTTAGTCCTTTCAAACTTCATATTTGAATAAAGCTTTGGTGATTGAGATATATTTCCAAGCGGTTTCAGGAGCCAAACCCTTTATCGATTGTGTGGACTACTTCACGATTGCATTGGGCAGACAAAAACTGACTATACTTGGTTTTTAATCAAATAAAACGAGAAGGGAAAAAATATCATTTTTTATGTTTCTAAACCAAGGCCCAACAAGCACATTAGGCTACTCTTGTTCCATGCACATAAGGACAGTGTGCGTCACGGCCAGATAGTCTGACGCCGGGTTCACATTGTAACGTACGTCATTATGGTGTACGTTGTTTTGACGCAATCTTGCTCCGCTACATGACGCAGAAAAGTAGTAAACGCAACGCAAGAAGATGGAGGAGAGTCTGGTAGTTGCGGTGTCGGCATTTCCATGCCTTTTTGATAGCACTGCTGACTGTTCGAATAGCATAGCTATCAAGAAAACTTTACGAAGCTTTCTGTCTCTCATTTTGGTTTGAGTAAATAGTCCCAATTAGTTCAATATCAAAACTAACTATTATTCACGTCGTCCTATTTTCAAAATGTAACATGTTTGTAGGAATGGGTGATATGTCCTACCATTTATTTCGATTTTTATTTAATATTTTTTGCTGTGATTTTGTAACTTCCGGTTATGTTAACGGATTCTGCTGCAGCGACGGCGACGACGACGCAAAGTTTGAAATATTTCAAAGTATGACGGATCCGTTTTTCCACGTATCCCGTTTTTCCACGGATCCCTATCAGCGCAGCCTTAAATTAGCACTCTGGATCATGTTTTTAAGGACACACCTAAAATATTTCCACCTCTCCCATCTGAGCGCAAGCGTGCTGATGTTAGACAGGTAAATTGCCGAACCTGGCGTTCGCGCTGGAAAATGCCAGTGCGCCAGTTTTCACATGACGAAATTGAAACTAACGTGCGTTTGACACGAGCGCTGCCCCTAACCGCAGTTGAAAAAAGAGCCCACTCTGTCAGAGAGCTCTTTACACTGCGTGTCTGTGGTCTGTCACCTGCTTCGGTGCAAATGTAAATAAGTTTGTGGTAAATTTTCACAACTATTAGTACTGTGGCGAGCTCAGCCAGAAGAAGATGGCAAGAGACAGAGATTGATTTTACCGGAGAGTTCCCGTGCCCCATACACCGCACGACTCCAGGAACGTCACCCTTTATTTTCTTACCTCCTTCAACTATCAACAATGAACACATCCTCCGGCCATGCAAGGCTCGGTCACGGTAAGCATTTTAACATTCCCCCTACCCCCATAACCTGAACTAAGACAACTTAAAGAAACATAAACACATAACATTAGCTTAACTACTAAAACGTAAAGACATAACATAACCATTTTAAAACCAAAACATGAGCTACCCACAATCCCCTTGCTCCCTTCAGTTACCACACAACGTGTGGCTAGCGTATGCCGGCCAGATCGCTACATAGCCCCCACCAGAGGGGTCAGTCGCCCCCGACGACCCAATCTCTAAACACAAAGTCCCTCAAATGTCCAGGACGCCTACACCGTGCAGTCTCGGCCAGGCATACACACCCTGTACCCACCCCCGACAGTCGGCCCAAAATCTCGCCGGGCCCCTGCCAATGGCTGTAGAGCTTGGGAGAAACACCCTTTTGGGGCATCGTAGGTCTGCTTCTGTCTCGCCCCGGAGTTGGCCTGGGCTGGAGCTCCCTGGTTCTCGTCACCCAAGTATGGGGGGTAGCGTGGTCACGGGCTGGGCCCCTCCTACGGGGGTACCGCCTGTAGCGGTTCCGGCCAGCGGCATACTTGCTCCCCTGGACCGAGACACCCGCCGGGCCGGTGACATTGGCTGCCTCTGCTCCCTTTTCCCCTTTAACCACATCAAACTCCACTGTTTCTCCATCTCCAACACTGCAGAGGTATTTCCTTGGGTTGTTTTTCTTTATGGCGGTCTGGTGGACAAAGACGTCTTCTTTTGTGTCATTCCTGTTGATGAACCCGTAGCCATTCCGGACGTTGAACCATTTGACCGTCCCCAAGACCTTAGTTGGTTGTGTTTCGGCCTCCTCTCGTCTTTCTGTCGTCTTGGCGGAGGGAAGGGCAGCAGACACAGTGGTTGGGGCTGAAGCGGGCTGATGGTGGTTGGGCCCATGGGCAACGGACGGCCGTTTGGCCTGTCTGGTCGCTGCTCGACGACTGGCTCGCCTGTCTTTGGGCCAATCGTTCTCTTTACCAGACTGGAGCGCCACGGTCTCTGTGCCAAGAGTGATAGATGTCCCTGACACATTAACACGGGCGCCCCATCGACTCAGCAGGTCCAGGCCAATGATGCATGCGTCACGGATGTCGGCAAGCCAGAACCCGTGCTCCAGCTCCTGGTCTCCAACCTGGACTTTTACTGGCTTCTTCCCTCTCATGCCAACCTTTTCTCCCGTCACTGTGACCATCTGCGTGGTGGTTGGCGACCAAGCCTTGGAAGGTGGCCCGGTGGTATCCGGAAGGACGCCAGGTCGCACCAAGGAAATGGTTGACCCCGTGTCTACCAGGGCTCTACAAGGTCGGCCGTCCAGTCGACATTGCAGGTATAGTCCCTTGGTGTGGCCGAGGCGTCCGACCACAGAGCATCGGCCCTGGAGGGGGGATGGAGACCGGAGTGGTGAACCCCTCGTTAGACCACTCCTCCGTCGTTTCCCACAAACGGAGAAGCTCTGGCTTTTGGCTCTGGTGCCAGGTTCGTCGCATCTGTAACACCGGTCTGTAGACCAGGGGGGGCGTCGCCTGGGTGGTGGAGTCTGGTGCTGGAATCGTCGCAGCGGAGGCCAAACCTGACAGACCTCTTCTGTCGTTTCCCCCTCGTCGTAGTCGGCCACCCGGACACATGGTTGGCGTGATGTGACCCTCTGCTGGGTGGGCCACCTGGAGAGTACCCCTTCGGCTTGTTCGGCCTCGTGGAGTGCCTCGCCGAGAGTCTTAGGCCTGGCGAGGCAGACGTGTTGTCGCAGCTTTTCTGGTGCGAGCCCCCGCAGGAAAGCGTGGAGGGCCAGCTCCTCTTGTGCAGCTATTTGGAATTCGGGGTAGCCCTGTCGAGCGTGCAGCCGCACATCTGCAGCGAAGGTGCCCAGGTTCTCTTCTCCTTGGCGATGGCGGCTGGCCAGTTGCTCCCTGCTCTGGTCCGCGAAGAGTCTCTGCCCAAACCTCATTTCCAGCGCCCCGGTCAAGGCTTGGAGGTCCCGTTGTTCCGCTGGGGTTAGGTCGAGAAGCACCTGTACTGCGTTCCCCTCTAACGCTAGTGCCAGGTGAGTAGCGGCTTCCTCACTGCTCCAGCCGCTGTGTCGGACCGCCAGGTGGACTTGGGCGAGGTAGGGCTCTAGCTGAGTCGTCCCGTTGTACTTGGGCAACTTGGCGGATGATCTTGGCACCCCTGCAGAACGTGGTAGGCTGGGCGTGCCGAGTAGGGGTTGTTGCAGCTCTGGACTGGTAGGTAGCCTGACGTTGCTGGTTGTAGCCACGGGTTGTGGGCGTGGTCTTGCAGTACCCTGCTGGGGTAGCCGTGGGATACTGGCACCGTCGGGGCATGCCATGTAGCCATCACCTCCGGCAGACTCCATCTTCTGCCGCAGTAGGCCCTTTAGGTGCCCCTGGGTCTGTGTGAGTGTCCTCTCCAGCTCGTCAATCTCTCTCTCCATCCTCTTCTGCTCGCTAATCCCACTTCTGACACCAATGTGGCGAGCTCAGCCAGAAGAAGATGGCAAGAGACAGAGATTGATTTTACCGGAGAGTTCCCGTGCCCCATACACCGCACGACTCCAGGAACGTCACCCTTTATTTTCTTACCTCCTTCAACTATCAACAATGAACACATCCTCCGGCCATGCAAGGCTCGGTCACGGTAAGCATTTTAACATTCCCCCTACCCCCATAACCTGAACTAAGACAACTTAAAGAAACATAAACACATAACATTAGCTTAACTACTAAAACGTAAAGACATAACATAACCATTTTAAAACCAAAACATGAGCTACCCACAATCCCCTTGCTCCCTTCAGTTACCACACAACGTGTGGCTAGCGTATGCCGGCCAGATCGCTACAGTACAAACTCAAAACAGAGTACATAAGTATATCACACAAAATCATACAGACTTTTTCACCAAACTTAATTTAGTGTTTCATCAAGAAATACATGTTTCACATTGCAATACATGTTCATATAAATTCATTGCCTTTCACAATGCAATGCTCACCTTACTTTTGACATGATTCTCTTCTCTTTTGTTAAAATACATTTTACTATTACTTAATCCAACTGTTCTTAATTGATGATCACTTAAACATTTGGTAAAAGTCAAGTTAAACTGGTTTGTTTACTACAGAATAGCAGATGTTACAGCAGGTCAGGCGAAATGCTTGTGTTTATAGTTGCTAAAGTGCAGTAATACAATACCAATACAATACCAATATGCAAATAATCCAGAATGTCCTAAACAAGAAAGGGGCTTTACTAAAATTGCATTGTCCAATACAGTGCTGTAATACTGCAATATATGCAGTCCACACATTTTGTTATGAGACCCCAGATGAAGATGTATGATTGTCATCCCCATGAGCATACCACCCTCCTTCAGGCCATGGATGAGGCATACAATGATTTCAATCCGGACATAAATCAAGCTGGGATTCGCAATGTCAAAAGGTTTTCCCCCAGGTGCATGAACAATGAGGATATTCACTGCGATTTCGATGGGAACCTATGGCTAAATGCTCAAGACAGGCTTACTGCAAACTAGTGCCTGCTAAACATTGTTGATTTCCTTTCTTCAATGATCACACCTTTGATCACACATGGTATAGATTTGATGTTTAGTCAATTTTAATGGGTAGTGCAAGTGTATTGCCTAATGTGAAAACAGTGTAATGTACTGTAATTTACAGTACTGTAGCATACTACAATCAATGTATCTTACATGTTTTGCTATTGTAATAACTGGTTGTTAAAATAATCATTATGTAGTGTTTTGGTGATTAAACCTATGTATACTTTATATCTCACAGTACTTATATTTTGGATCAATGGTTGTGTGGTAAAAGATGTCTACCAATAAAATGGTGAAAATAGTAATAAATTACCAGCTCCGACTGGTAAAGTGTGTTAGTTACTAGTCAGTTGCTATGGGTAGCCAGTTGTGTTTACAAGGCTGTATATGATTATATTGAAACACAAAGAAACTGAGCTAAATAAACATAACACATGCTACATCACATGCTATCAAATCACCTGGGTCTTAAATCTAACACTAATAGTATGTGTGAGTGTGTGTGTGTGTGTGTGTGTGTGTGTGTGTGTGTGTGTGTGTGTGTGTGTGTGTGTGTGTGTGTGTGTGTGTGTGTGTGTGTGTGTGTGAATGTCCTAACTTTGATGCAGAGAATACAGATCTGGACAGGGAATACCTCATGATAAGTTGTAGACCACACTATCTACAAAGAGAGATCTCATCTATATTATTTGTAGCTGTCTATTTACCAGCACAAACACAAACGTAAATCCGTTACCTAATTTCTACCAGCATGTCACATGTGCAACCAGAGGAAAAAAACTGTACACCAACTTTACTCAACACAGAGATGCATACAGACGTGCCGCTTTCAAGGAGCGGGACACTAATCCGAGCACTTATAAGAAATCACGCTATGCCCTCAGACGAACTATCGAAAAGGCAAAGCGTCAATACAGGACTAAGATCGAATCCTAATACACCGGCTCTGACACTCGTCGGATGTGGCAGGGCTTAAATTATTACGGACTACAAATTGAAACCCAGAAGCAAGCTGCCCAGTGACTCAAGCCTACCAGACAAACACTATCATTAAGTTTGTTGACGGTAGGCCTGATCACCGACGACGATGAGACAGTCTATAGGGAGGAGGTCAGAGACCTGGCAGTGTGGTGAGGACAACAACCTCTCCCTCAACGTGAGCAAGACAAAGGAGATGATTGTGTACTATAGGAAAAGGAAGGCCGAACAGCTTTAGGAAAAGGAAGGCCGAACAGCTTTAGGAAAAGGAAGGCCGAACAGCTATAGGAAAAGGAAGGCCGAACAGCTATAGGAAAAGGAAGGCCGAACAGACCCCCATTCTCATCAACGGGCTGTAGTGGAGCGGGTTGAGAGTTTCAAGTTCCTTGGTCTCCACATCACCAACAAACTATCATGGTCCAAACACACCAAGACAGTTGTGAAGAGGGCACGACAACACCTTTCCCCCTCAGGAGACTGAAAATATTTAGCATGGGTCCCCAGATCCCCAAAAGGTTATACAGCTGCACCATCGAGAGCATCCTGACCGGTTGCACAATGGAACACAATGGAATAGGAATTTAAATGGTCACTTTACTCAATGTACCTATACACACACACACACACAAACAACATCATCATCAGATCAGTTCAAGTTGGTCAACGGGAGGGTGTGCAGAAATCATGTCTTGCTTCATCTGTGCACTGTTTGTCAGATGTGGATGTGGTTCACAAAATTCAGTTGGCATTATGATAAGACACAGTGGTGACTCATAAAATGCAATGCAACTTAAAAAGGGGCTTCTCTTAGCAGGCAAAGTTGCATACAAAAGTTTGACAGTAAATGTATAGAAACTACCTTTGTTTTCAACCTAGTTATTAGTGAACAACAAACATGCAAAGTGGTCATTGCATGTCAAGTAATTGGGAAATAAACTGAACAGTGTGGATAAGTGGAAGCCTTTAAAACTGTTTCTCCATCAATGGCAATGCCTTGCATCATGCATGTCACAACGAACCCACCGAATGTCATGATCTTGAGACACCCCAGAGTGCTTTGAAAGCAAGGTATTACAAATAGAAAATAATGTTTTCTCTCGTTGTCTCATAACTGAGTAAAGTCTGGCTTTATATGATTAAATGTGTTGATAGTCTGCTCACAATACGACCCAGGCGTTTACAGTTGAGAATAATTTGAAGTACGGGAGACCACGGTTAGTGGTCTCATAGATTGGTTGTCACTGCTTATTATTACTGTGTAATAATTTCAAGATAAACATGTGTCTTCTATAGGAGAGTTCATCCATGTAATCAATTCAGGTCAGGATCACAAAACATTGAGGTGAGAGGAATATTAGATTTTTTTTCATGGGTGAAAGTATACATTCGTATGCTAAATGACATTGAAAAGATGCCAAGAATAGTTATTTTCTCGATGTTGAAAAGGCAAGTTTGAACAGCACAGTACAGTGCAGTACAGTTTAATTCAGTAAAGTACAGTCCAGTACAGAAGAGCAAAGTAGAGTACAGTGCAGTTTAGTTTAATTTAGTAAATTAGAGTACACTACAGTACAGTTGAGTACAGTAGGATACAATACAGTACATTATACTCTACTTTACTTTACTGTACTGTATCCTATTGTGCTCTACTTAACTATACTATACTTTACTTTACCATACTGTACTCTACTTTATTGAATACATTCTACTTTTATTTACTTTTCTGTACTGTACTCTGCTATGCTCTACTGTATATTGTGCTATCCAAACTTGTGAAACACAGACGTCTATGATTGGTTTAGATTTGGTCCAGTCCGGACCTGCTTGTCAAAACTGTGAGTCATGTGACTCCGACTGAGAGTCAGCAACATTCACAGACACACACACACAAACACACCCATTAACACACATGCGAACACGCACACATTTTCCTGTTTGAAAAAGCGTTACTTTTTTCACTTTCATCAAAATATTTCATTTTCATCCAAATATCTGACGGTTACTGTTTGTTTTATTAAAGGTTGAAATTAACTACAATGTCAAAGCAAATATCCAAAGCAAATATTCAACTATGTTGAATACATGTTTACTTATTTATTTATTTTTATTATGTCAGATATAAATACTGTTAAATACATTTTTAAAAATTCAAATAAAGGCTTAACTTAACTGTTGGTGGAAAAAAAAGGCTAACACTGCGACAATCCACCCCCCAAAAATGTTTTGTCAAACACACCGGATAGGTGCAGTGAAATGTGTTATTTTACAGTGTCAGCCATAGCAGTAGAGAGCAAATTAGGGTTCACTGCCTTGCTCAAGGGCACTTCGATAGATTTTTCACCATGTTGGCTTGGGTATTTGAACCAGTGACCTTTTGATTACTGTCCCAAAGCTCTAACTGCTAGGCTACCTGCCGCCCAACAACCAACAATGAGCCAGATGTTTCACTGGATGTATAAAATTGAAGCATCCGGTTAGCATTTCCGCTCACCACCAAATATGGTGATGAGAAGAAGCGCAGTGACCGGCAGTGGGAGAAGACAGAGCAAGATGGATTTTGACATTCTGCAAATTTTCTTATCGATGAAACATTTGATCTCAATACAGTTTTCTGTTTCCAAAAATAAAAAATGTTACGAACAGAATGGACTAAGTTGTGTAGACCGTTATTTAGAAGTTTAGTTATTGCACACTTGCAATTAACAAAGTAGGCGTTCCCTAACGGAAATGTGCATATACATGATACGAAAGCCCTAATAGGATCTCGCTAGCTTGTTCTTGTCTCTGCCCACCTCCTTACTTGTAATGCCCACTATGATTTATTTCCATTGGAAACGACAGGCTGTGGTCTATCTTGGGTTAGCTATAAAAAATCTTTGTCCATACTGTGTGACAACCATCACTGGATGGTGCTGGTGTGTTTAATGGCTTATAACTCTTATGTTTTAATAAGATATGAGGATAAAAAGGTTCCGCATTTCAACCCAAAACCTTGGTCTTTCTTCTAATATTGGAAATAGTTTTGTAAGATATAGCCCAACCACGGTTTCCCCCATTATTCGACAATGCCAACTTTCTCTTGGAGAATTCATTCGTCCCTTGCACATGAAATTGTACTGTACAAATTTTTGTACGGATGTCAGTGCACGCCACAATTAACAGATAACATTACAGTTTCTTCATTTTCTGGGGTTACTGAAATACTAGCTACCTAGTATTCCCGCAAGTTTTCGTAATAAGTTTCCACTGCACTGTATATAGCCTCATGTTTTCTTCAATAAAGGCTATTTAAATAACCAACCTAAACAAACGTCTTAAACTACGTTGCAAAACGTAACAATACCGAAGTTACAAACGTATATGCGTCTTTCTCAATTGGTCAAATTACTTACCTCGTCTTCAAATGATTTACTGTTTCGTGACTTTTCTTATTCTTGTCTTCCCTCCCGTTTCTCGTTCTGTGAATCCGTTGATCGAGGAAGTAGACTACTTACTGCTCGCTTTCTCTGCAGACTGGCAATGTGACGTCGACCAGGTAGGCAACATACACACTTCACTGCATTGTGGACGCACAGTCTTAGCTATTATGCATAAGTGCCCTCGTTTGATTTCACAGATTTTTGGTCATCTCCTGTGTAACATTAAATGATCTTACTATTGTACACACATCATTAAACATTTATACCAATGGGTGATTATGATTGATTGCCCTCTTCAAAACTGCCTCCACTTGTTTCAGTCTTATAAACAGGCTAGGGCTGTTTGTGCAGTGCTGGGAGTATCTCTGTCCTAAAACTTTGTATGTGGGAGAAGACTTGGGCTGTGTGGGTTTGGATCACAGGGCTAGGCTGTGGGGGTAGAACTCTGCGGGTGTGGAGGTGGTAGCTGTGGCTGCTGCTGCTGCTGCTGCTAGCACTGTCCCTGAGGCTAAACTGGCACTAGAACTATAAACTACTCAACATCATCCAATGTTTCTGCATCATGTGCAAATATATCCACCGCACACACATGCACTAGCAAGTGCGCACATAGGCTTACGGCACACATGTAGGCAAACACACGCATTCACAGACACACACACCATCACTACTAAAGATCTAATCAGAGTTAAGTGCACATCCACTGTAGAAATGTGTCTATTAGCCATATAGAGACTTAATTATCAAATCATTATATTGACAATGAAGGCCTACACCGGGCAAACTCGGACAACGCTGGGCCAATCACGGCCAGTTGTGATACAGCCTGTAGTGACGCCTCTAGCACTGAGACACAGTGTCTTAGACCACTGCGCCACTTGGGAGCCCCAAGTTAATTAAACTGTTTGTGTATATGCATGCGTGTGTGTATGCCCTGCTGTAAGGTAAGACATCTGTGGGACAGGTAGGTACAGGTGTGTGTCACTGCTCTACTCCAATCATATTTACATAACAGGGAGATCCTGACTCATGACAGAACTGGGGAAGCCTTACCCTGTAGGACTCCACTGTGCACACCTGTGGGTGTGGAACTAAGCTTCTGCACTTTTGATTCAGCAGTATTACCTCCTACACAGCTTATTCCAATATGGCGTAACAGTGCAGTGTTATTTTGTCCTGTCTCATGTCCCGTGTAAATAGTCTGTAACTAGTACATTTGCACACACTGTACATAGATTTTCTATTGTGTTATTGGCCAGGTTGCAGTTGTAAATGAGAACTTGTTCTCAACTGGCCTACCTGGTTAAATAAAGGTGAAATAAAAATTCACACACAACAAAGTTAATTGTTGCCCCAAACTATCCCACCATCCACTGACAGTGTGGGGCCAGGACCCAACATCCTCTGGCTCCATCAATTCACTGCTTCCATCTCTGTGGGTGTATGACTCTGCAATATGGCCCTGTCTCTGTTTTCTTGCCCTCTGGGGTGCAGAACATGGAGGAGAGGTACATTTGTTATGAAAGCCCAGCCATTCCATTCCTAATGCTAATCACTCCCAGCCAATAGGATACCTTTATTCCCCAGGGACAGTTAAAACCACCCACCACCACTACAGACAGACATAGCCCAAATGACACCCTATTCCCTATACAGGTATAGTGCATTACTTTTGAACAGAGCCCTATAGGGCCTGGTCAAAAGTAGTGCACTAGGGAATAGGATACCATTTGGGACACAACCATTGACAAAGACAATGGTGCCTATCCCCAGAGCTGGACTTTAGTGGTGTCCGTCAGTGTTGCTGGCATGTTTATGCTTCTCTCTCTGCAGACCGACACTGATGACATAGAATATGGAAACCATGACACGCTCTCCATGTATACTGTAGATAACACACGACCAGGGAGTTGAGACTTATTTTCATCTCATTTGTCTGTTTTGTTCAGGGAGGGAGAGCGGGAGGATTCTAAATACGGACTGGTGGAGGGATGGAGATATGAAGGAAGGGGGAAGAGGTGTAACAGTGACTTGTCAGTGTGGGCGGCATAACAGCTTGTCCCTCTCTTCTTCCACCCTCCTCTACCTCTCTCTTCTCCCCTCTCCTGATCTCCTCTCTCTCTCTCTCTCTCTCTCTCTCTCTCTCTCTCTCCACTGCGTTGTGAGACAAGGTGCAGACCCAGAAATGTCAACCCAATGTCATGAAGATGTATTTTGTTCTCTTTTTATCTCAATCTCTTTTCTTCCTTTCCACTATTTCTCTTTCTCTGTCACAGATCCAGTTCTAAGACTCTTTAAGTCTCTATATGGGTTAAACCACCTCCTACATCCCTATTGATTATGCTTTCTGTTTTTGAACATAAAGCAGCAGAAAAAAACTGTTTGTGGGTGATGCTTAACACACAAGAATATGAGTGTGTATATGGTAACCAATGGCAATACAAGTTTCAGAACTGAGAACGAAGCTAATACAAACACACATACACATGCCTCTTTCTCCTCTCTGGTGATTGGGTCAGATAGTTTATCCTTGCCATGATGTGTGTGTCAGTGTGAATTTGGCCGTGGGAGTAAGGCAGAGTTCACACAATGCAGCTCTCACTTTGCCATTCTCTAAGGTCAGAAGGAATAGTTTAATACGTTTATTTCATTATACAGTTGAAGTTGGAAGTTTACATACACCTTAGCCAAATACATTTACAGTAAACTCGGTTTTCACAATTCCTGACATTTAATCCTAGTAAGAATTCCCTTTCTTAGGTCAGTTAGGATCACCACTTTCTTTTAAGAATGTGAAATGTCAGAATAATAGTAGAGAGAATGGTCAATATGGCCAAACAGTTCTATTTTTGTTTCATCAGACCAGAGGGCATTTCTCCTAAAAGTACGATCTTTGTCCCCATGTGCAGTTGCAAACCGTAGTCTGGCTTTTTTATGGCGGTTTTGGAGCAGTGTCTTCTTCCTTGCTGAGTGGCCTTTCAGGTAATGTCGATATAGGACTCGTTTTACTGTGGATATAGATACTTTTGTACCTCTTTCCTCCAGCATCTTCACAAGGTCTTTGCTGTTGTTCTGGGATTGATTTGCACTTTTTGCACCAAAGTACGTTCATCTCTAGGAGACAGAACGCTTCTCTTTCCTGAGCGGTATGACGGCTGCGTTTGTTAACATAAAATCTGAGTGGTCGAAAAATGAGTTTTAATGACTTCAACCTAAGTGTATGTAAACTTCTGATTTCAACTGTAGATATTTGAGCAGTCTTTAGTGGTTTGCTGTGCATTTGCCTGAGAGTCAATTAGAGCTGAGGGCAGCTGACCTTGAGCAGTTCTGTTCTTTGGGATTGATGAGCTGCATGCTTCGCTCTCTGTGCCTCATGCCTGGGGTGTGTGTGTGTGTGTGTGTGTTAGGGATATGACACTGTTACAGTACCACCTCCACTATAAAAGCATATCTTCTCAACCTCCTCGACCTCCATCCTTAAGCAAGCCGTACACACAACACTCAGTCAGTGTCAGTAATGAGGACACAGTGGAAAAACTAACAGGAAGAGAACTGACCTCCATCCTCTCTCTTTTTAGTTCCCACTTCTCCTTCTCATGACTTCTTGCTTGTACAGACATCTCCATTTTTCTAATATCTCACTCTCCCTGTTTCATACTGTCCTGTCCCATCCTGATCTCTCACATTCAGTGTTTCCATTGAAACAGTATGGTAGTATGGGATAATGGTGTATGACTGCTAATGAAGAGTTTAAGAAAACCCAAGTTGGATAATAGGAACAGGTGCAGAAGGCAGGTACCAGGGGAGGGGCTTGTCTCTGGAGAAGGAGAGGAATTGGAACAAATGAATGGCCATTAGTCAAGAAGAGCAGGCATCACTGGACTGTAATCCCGTGTAGCTCAGATGGTAGAGCATGGCGCTTGCAACGCCAGGGTTGTGGGTTTGATTCCCATGGGGGACCAGTACGAAAACAGTATGAACATGTATGCACTAACTAACTGTAAGTCGCTCTGGATAAGAGTGTCTGCTAAAATGTGAATGTAATGGATTGGGATGCAGTATGAGCAGGGCCTGAAGTTTTTTCTAGTCAGATCATGAAAAACCTCTGGCCCTTTGAAAATAGGATGAGACCTGCATGAACTAAAGAGGACCTAACCAACAGCCTTACAACTGAGAAACAGGATACGTTGTGAAACACAAAGAGCGCTAGACAAAAATAATGAGGAAGAGTTAAAAGAATGAGGGATGCTGTTGAAGAAAGTAAAGAGAAAGATAAGCCTGGAAAATAGAAAAAAGGAGAGCACTGTTGAATCATCCAACCTATATAGAACAAGGTGTCTGCAACTTTCAGGTACCCCAGAAAACAAACTTTCCCCCTTACTATTCTGAGTTAGGAAACTTTCTTTATCCTGTCCTACTCTCCTGCACTGCACACTGCTGCCTGTCTGTCTGTCTAACTGTCTGGATCACCCTGGCCCTGTTGCCCGACTGCTGCAGCCTTCACGGTAATCGAAGATCGGCATTCCCAAACTTTTTCACTCAGGGCCCCCTTCCAGCATTGGGGAAAACCTGGTTTGGTCTTTCATCACAAACAGTAAATATGTGACACTCATATCATATCAATCAACTGTTTTTCAACTGTTGCTGTGCTTGTTAATTTTTGAATGTTTGGATAGCAGGGCACTGATGTCCATGTACTGTAACTATCTACAGTACTCTCCTGTACCCTCATGATACAGACGAGTCATGATACAGACATGACAGATGTCAGTCAGTCTGAATGTCCCCAGACCTCCTGATTCTATACTGAACAAAAATATAAACGCAACATATAGTGTTGGTCCTATGTTTCATGAACTGAAATAAAAGATCCCAGAAGTTTTCCATACGCACAAAAAGCTTATTTCTCTCAGATTTTGTGCACAAATGTGTTTACATCCCTGTTAGTGAGCATTTCTCCTTTGCAAAGATAATCCATCCACCTGACAGGTGTGGCATATCAAGAAGCTTTAAGAAATGTCCCCCTCGGGGATCAATAAAGTACCTATCTATCTAACAGCATGATCATTACACAGGTGCACCTTGTGCTGGGGACAATAAAAGGCCACTCTAAAATGTGCAGTTTTGTCACACAACACAATGCCTCAAGTGTCTCAAGTGTTGAGGGAGCATGCAATTGGCATGCTGACTGCAGGAATATCCACCAGAGCTGTTGTCAGATAATTGAATGTTAATTTCTCTATCATAAGCCGCATCCAACGTAGTTTTAGAGAATTTGTCAGTACGTCCAACCAGCCTCAACCGCAGACCACGTGTAACCACGCCAGCCCAGGACCTCCACATCCGGCTTCTTCACCATCTGAGACCAGCCACCCAGAAAGCTGATGAAACTGAGGAGTATTTCTGTCTGTTATAAAGCTCTTTTGTGGGGAAAAACTCATTCTGATTGGCGCCCTTGCCCAGTCATGGGAAATCTATGAAATCTATGGAATAGGGCCAAATGAATTTATTTAAATTGACTGATTTTCTTATATGAACTGTAACTCAGTAAAATCTTGCATTTTGCGTTTATATTTTTGTTCAGTGTATATGCCATCTAGTGACCGATATAGGAATAGCACAGGGTAGTGAGAAGAAATCACACAAAATGATACACACACACACACAGGATATACAACCTTAGTCACTTTACTTGTTTGAGAAACCCCAACAGTTTGAAATAAATAACTCATCCATTTCAAAATCCACTACAGTGATTATGGCTGATAGCAGTGTTTCACATCCAGAAAAACCACTCCCATTATAAGCCGGACACATAAGTCAGAGCTGGGGCTTGTACAAATAGGAATTTGACATATTATGCAACTTAACGTTGAGGACAAGCCTCTTTTTTTGTAATTGATCTGATATAACTGATATATCCATGGTTTTCTAACAAAGAGAACAAACTCCAGGCACTGGGCTTAGTGAGTTTGGCACAGGCTGACCAAGACACATGACCAAAGAATAACATTTAGAAGAAGAGTGCACTTAACTACATTTCTCATTCAGCTCCATTCTCTTTTTATCAGTGCAAATAAACCAAATAATTTTTGCCTATCAAAATCTCTACATATGTATTTACATTAACTAGTTGCTGTATGCAAGGCCATTTCAGAAAATACAGTACATGACGAAAATACGTAGCTAAGAAACACATTAAATGCAAAACAATACAAGACAATAGTCATACTTTGAGCAGAACCTGTGCTTCAAAATGTCAGGCACGTGAAGCTGGCTAAGTCCAGTGCAGGAACGTGTTCTGATAAAACAAAAGAAATAGGGAGTTCATTCAGTAAATAGAGGGAGATCTTTTAAAGTACCGCCATATTGGTTTAGAAAGACTGTATTGTACTGTGAACATGACAGCACATATTGGGTCTAATGGAAGGGGGGGAATGAACACACCACCTCAGACCTTGGTGGATGATCTAATAAGACATGGAGATCCACTCTCATGCTTCTGACATCACATTAAGACTACAGTCACGTTGGCATGTAGTCAACATGTATTAATAACAGATTCATCATATAGTTATATACTAGTAGGACATGCAGTTTAAAAACACATTTGCTGCTTTTGTTCTTTTTCTGTTTTGTCTTCTTTACCCCCAAATGTAACCCCTTGTCAGGACTCTTAGTGTCAAAAACATGTCAATGTAGTGCTTGATATCAATTAACATATTCTTCTTTGATAGGTTGATATCAATTAACATATTCTTCTTTGATAGCGTGATATCAATTAACATATTCTTATTTGATAGCTTGATATCAATTAACATATTATTCCTTCCGGAGTAGTTTTGATTCCATGAAAAATTGGAGGGGGAGTCATAGGCAGCCTTGGTGGAATTTTCCAGAATGGTACATGGGCCAGCTCCTCTCTGTAGCAGCGGGACGGGGACATACATATCTGGGCCAGCTCCTCTCTGTAGCAGCGGGACGGGGACATGCATATCTGGGCCAGCTCCTCTCTGTAGCAGCGGGACTGGGACATACATATCTGGGCCAGCTCCTCTCTGTAGCAGTGGGACGGGGACATACAGTCATGTGAAAAAGTAAGGACACCCCCTGGAAAGTTCTCTCTCTTTTTTTTTTTTGACATATTTGGACAGATGGATATGTAATCTTCACTTCAACACTATTGACAGATAAAGGTTACCCAATTTAACAAATCACACAAACAAAAAAACCCGTGAAAATGTTATGCAATTAAAATAAACAAAAATGCCTTTTCCTTATGGGGAAAAAGTTAGTACACCCCTACCTTTACCATCAAATAAAATGCTAAAATTAGAATTATCCACAAAGATAAGAAAATTGGTCTGGTTTGGTCTTAACCATATTGGTGTGTGGTAACACATCATTCAAATATCAAAAGACCTACCCGAGGCCCTCAGAAGAAAGATTACTGATACCTATGAGTCTGGGAGGGGTTACAAATCCATTTCCAAGCAATTCGATGTATATCATTCCATTTCCAAGCAATTCGAAGTACATCATTCCACTGTCCGACGAAAATTCCAGACCACTGACAAACTACCTATGACAGGTCGTCCCACCAAAGTCAGCCCAAGAGCTGACCGAAAGATGCTCATAGAAGTCTCTAAGAACCCCAGGCTAACATCAAGGGATCTACAAGCCTCTCTTGCCACAATCAATGTCGAAGTGCATGGGTACACTGTCAGAAAGAGAATGCACAAACTTGGCCTACATGGGAGGTCAGGAAGGAAGAAGCCTCTGCTCTCAAAAAATAATATCAAGACACAACTGACTTTACCCAGGTGTTGTCTGGCAAAAATACTTCTAATTCTAGCATTTTATGTGATGGTAAAGGTAGGGGTGTACTAACTTTTTCCCCATAAGGAAAAGGCATTTTTGTTTATTTTAATTGCATAACATTTTCAATGTTTTTTTGTTTGTTTGTGTGATTTGTTCATTTGGGTAACCTTTATCTTTCAATAGTGTTGAAGTGAAGATTACATATCCATCTATCCAAATATGGATTGTACTTACTTATTCACATGACAGTACATATCTGGGCCAGCTCCTCTCTGTGGCAGCGGGACGGGGACATACATATCTGGGCCAGCTCCTCTCTGTAGCAGCGGGACAGGGACATTGAAGCGTGGCCCCTCCTTATCTCCTCCCTCGGTCCACACACAGTAAGACACAAGCGTCACAGCTGACTAAAGGCAAAATTAACATATCTTCTTCCCTTTTTGTTTTACATTCAGGCATTCTGAAGGGTGGCTAAGTGTAGCAGGAGAGTGGCAGCAAGGTCCCCAGGGTAAGTCTGAAAGGTGAGTGATGTACATCCAAAGCAGTCTCAACAATCCACCCAAGATGGCCACTGCTATAAAACTGTTGCTTCCTCTATGGCGTTCACCCATCTGGGTAGAAAGAAAAGTGCTGACTGTAATTGTAATACATTTGAATAACAATCTGATTATTGTGTTGATGCTGTTGTCAATATGAGTCATGCCTATGAGGTGACTTACGGCCTGTAAGTGGGGCCAGGAGTTTTACCTTACCAAGTGAAAGTCTATAGGCTATAACTAGGGCCCAGAGTTAGCCTTGGTCAGATCATGTGGTGATATATATTTATGAAAGGTGCAGTGCAGGGCTCACCTCTTAGCAGTGTGGTTGTCCTCAGCCTTAAAGGTGTAGTACAGGGTCTTCTTGTGGTACAGCTCAAAGACGTTGGTAGTCTCCTCTCCTCCTGTCCTATCAGGCAGCTTCACTGTGAAGCCCAACAGAGGCAAACTCTCAGACGCCACCTTCTCCTAGAGAGCGAGAGAGAGCGAGAGAGAGAGATCATTGACCTGCATAGTTAAGGATTTAAGTTTTTTAAATTTGTTTCCTGACTAAAAAGGGTAGAGGTGTGTATGAGGGTTCAGGTTTAAGGGGAGTGTGTGTTCCCCCTCACCTCGCGGGCCTGGTAGGTGTAAAGCACCTTGTCTTTGAGGAGGAACCACAGCCTCTTCCAGTTCATCTTGCTCCTCTTACTACGCTGCAGATTCCCACTCATAGAGCCCTCCTCTGAGACATACTCCTAGAGACAACACAGGAACACGCACAGAGATTAGTTAGATATACAGTATAACAGTGCAAAGGGAAATGTATACTGCCACTACCTCAGTATAACCAAGGTGTATATAAATGTATACTGCCACTACATCAGTACAACCAAGGTGTCTATAAATGTATACTGCCACTACCTCAGAACAACCAAGGTGTATATAAATGTATACTTTTTTTTCTTTTCTTTTCTTTTATTATTTAACCAGCTAAGCCAGTTGAGAACTAGTTCTCATTTACAACTGCGACCTGACCAAGATAAAGCAAAACAGTGCGACAATTTAAAAAAACAACAACAACACAGAGTTACACATGGGATAAACAAACATACAGTCAATGACACTATAAAAGATATACAGTGGGGAGAACAAGTATTTGATACACTGCCGATTTTGCAGGTTTTCCCACTTACAAAGCATGTAGAAGTCTGTCATTTTTATCATAGGTAGTCTTCAACTGTGAGTGACTGAATCTATAACAGAAATCCAGAAAATCACATTGTACGATTTTTAAGTAATTATTTTGCATTTTATTGCATGACATAAGTATTTGATACATCAGAAAAGCAGAATTTAATATTTGGTACAGAAACCTTTGTTTGCAATTACAGAGATCATACGTTTCCTGTAGTTCTTGACCAGGTTTGCACACACTGAAGCAGGGGTTTTGGCCCACTCCTCCATCCAGATCCTTCAGGTTTCGGGGCTTTCGCTGGGCAATACGGACTT
This sequence comes from Thymallus thymallus, assembly GCA_023634145.1. NCBI lineage: Eukaryota > Metazoa > Chordata > Actinopteri > Salmoniformes > Salmonidae > Thymallus > Thymallus thymallus. The sequence goes on along the minus strand of CM042410.1, from coordinate 20,950,672 downwards.
TCAGCTCCCTCCAAAGATTTTCTATTGGGTTCAGGTCTGGAGACTGGCTAGGCCACTCCAGGACCTTGAGATGCTTCTTACGGAGCCACTCCTTAGTTGGCTGTGTGTTTCGGGTCGTTGTCATGCTTGAAGACCCAGCCACGACCCATCTTCAATGCTCTTACTGAGACCAAGATCTCGCGATACATGGCCCCATCCATCCTCCCCTCAATACGGTGCAGTCGTCCTGTCCCCTTTGCAGAAAAGCATCCCCAAAGAATGATGTTTCCACCTCCATGCTTCACGGTTGGGATGGTGTTCTTGGGGTTGTACTCATCCTTCTTCTTCCTCCAAACACGGCGAGTGGAGTTTAGACCAAAAAGCTCTATTTTTGTCTCATCAGACCACATGACCTTCTCCCATTCCTCCTCTGGATCATCCAGATGGTCATTGGCAAACTTCAGACGGGCCTGGACATGCACTGGCTTGAGCAGGGAGACCTTGCGTGCGCTGCAGGATTTTAATCCATGACGGCGTAGTGTGTTACTAATGGTTTTCTTTGAGACTGTGGTCCCAGCTCTCTTCAGGTCATTGACCAGGTCCTGCCGTGTAGTTCTGGGCTGATCCCTCACCTTCCTCATGATCATTGATGCCCCACCAGGTTAGATCTTGCATGGTGCCCCAGACCGAGGGAGATTGACCATCATCTTGAACTTCTTCCATTTTCTAATAATTGCGCCAACAGTTGTAGCCTTCTCACCAAGCTGCTTGCCTATTGTCCTGTAGCCCATCCCAGCCTTGTGCAGGTCTACAATTTTATCCCTGATGTCCTTACACAGCTCTCTGGTCTTGGCCATTGTGGAGAGGTTGGAGTCTGTTTGATTGAGTGTGTGGACAGGTGTCTTTTATACAGGTAACGAGTTCAAACAGGTGCAGTTAATACAGGTAATGAGTGGAGAACATGAGGGCTTCTTAAAGAAAAACTAACAGGTCTGTGAGAGCCGGAATTCTTACTGGTTGGTAGGTGATCAAATACTTATGTCATGCAATTAAATGCAAATTAATTATTTAAAATCATACAATGTGATTTTCTGTATTTTTAGATTCCGTCTCTCACAGTTGAAGTGTACCTATGATAAAAATTACAGACCTCTACATGCTTTGTAAGTAGGAAAACCTGCAAAATCGGCAGTGTATCAAATACTTGTTCTCCGCACTGTACATGTATACTGCCACTACCTCAGTACAACCAAGGTGTATACAAATGTATACTGCCACTACCTCAGTACAACCAAGGTGCATATAAATGTATACTGCCACTACCTCAGTACAACCAATGTGTATATAAATGTATACTGCCACTACCTCAGTACAACCAATGTGTATATAAATGTATACTGCCACTACCTCAGTACAACCAAGGTGTATATAAATGTATACTGCCACTACCTCAGTACAACCAAGGTGTATACAAATGTATACTGCCACTACCTCAGTACAACCAAGGTGCATAAATTGAAGATCAAGCTGAAGAACAAAACATTTAAGGAAAATAAGGAAAATGTATCTTTACATTAAAATGTAAGTTTTTAGTGTATGGACTATAGCTTTTACCATTAATTTGGTAGAAGATGGGTGTTTTGTGTGTGCGTGTGTATGAGATTACCTGGGTCAGAGAGGTGGTGCCCTTGCGCCTCCACAGGCTGGGAGGGTGAATGTTCTGGAAGACGGCAGAGAGCGGGCGGATGGAACGGCGATTAGAACGAGGACTGTCAGTACCTCTCGCCCCAGACACATTTCGTCCTATGGAGACAGAACACCTGACCTTAACACCTGGACTCACACACATTCAATGTGCTCCAGTAGTCAAGAGCGGCATATACAGTACAGTACAGTTTAGTACAATACAGTACATGAAAGGAGGAGGAGTTATGTACCTCTCTTCTTGAGCTCGCTGTAACAGTGGTCACACACTTTGGCCATACGGTCCTTCAGGTACTTCAGAGGGTATCTGTTCCTGGAGCAGCTTCGACACACAATCTGAGTACAGCAGGACACCCAACACACACAGGTCAGGCCTGACTATGGTAAACAGACTCCAGCCACATCATACTGCACTAAACTATGCTTCTAGATGACATAGCCATGCATTGTCACCTAGAAGCACGTGTGTGAGAGAGAGACTCACCCTCCCGCAAGCGTGGCAGTGGTGTCTGCGCAGTGTGAGGCTGAAGTCTGAGGTGCAGTTCATACACATCATCACATGGGACACAGGCACCAGAGTAGGAGCCTTCTCACCCAGGGACAGCCACAAACGTTCTCTGGCCTGGAAGAAAGAGAGCTCGACTACCATACTAGACTTCACAGTCATACTCAGTGATTCATACTCAACTTAAAAGATAAAATACACCCTCTGCAATGTTAGTAGAACCTCAGTAAATGTATGAGCATTGGTTTGCTATTGTCATTGAGACAAGTAAAGCCCAGTAAAAGTCCTCTTCACCTCTCCAGAGCAGGTGCTGAATGTCGCAGGTCCTCTGGCATGATCAGACACTGTCCGACTCAGAGTGTGGAACCAGTCCTCTCTCTCACTACAGGAGCTGCACAGGAACACACATAGCACAGGTCATTAAGCCCTCTCACCATACTTCTCATATACCAATTATGTGTTTGACTACACTACTTTTAGGGCTATAAATGGCCCAGAGTGGTCTAGATACATGGTCAGGAAAACAACACTGACATTACTTATAAAAGATCTGGCATGAGAAGCTTTACTATACTTCATTCACTGTTGAGACAGTGAAATTGGTGACCATGGGAACTGTGAACAACAATCATTATACCGACCATGCCACCCAAGATGTGAGTGTGTGTTTGTGACCCACCTGGCTGCCAAGGTGATGGAGATGTCTGCTCCCTCGATCCTCAGAGGGTTCTGCACATTCTCTATGACGGGTTTACTGACCTGGAACATCAATAGCACATTACACAGACCCATAAGGAATCAGTGGGAGAGAGGACAGATAGGTCTGAGAAGGGGAATGAGAGAAAGAGAGAGAGAGAGAGAGAGAGAGAGAGAGAGAGGAAAATAATGAGAGATATTAAAGTTAGAGGGAGTAAGATAGAGACAAAGTTATAGAGAGATAAGGAGGGAGAGGGGGAAGTAGTGAGGGGTGGGGGTGATAAAGAGAAGAGAGACGTTTGGTAAATGGGGATGAGAGGAGAGAGAGAGAGAGAGAGAGAATTCTGACCTTCATTCCATTGAGTCGGAGGCTGTTCTTCAGTCTGTATTTCCCGTCCTGCTGAGGGTAGGTGTACAGCAGCAAATCATTCATCTGTTAACACAAACACACTCCGAATTCACTAACAAACCTCAGAATCACACATACTTTCATTCAGTATCCTCAGAGTCAATGAACAAGATAATACTGTATACAAACATTTAACTGATTCAGCTGTTGGATATAACAAGTGCATTGAGAAATGAAACAATGTGAAATGCATACTTATTCTCAGTGCTCTCCAATCCAAATAGCATGCTACTTAGTATTCTATATATTGATGCCTAGTCACTTTACCTCTGCCTACATGTACATACTGTATCTACCTGGTTATGGTATTTTGTCTTATTTAACTCTGCATCGTTGGGAAAGGGCTCGTAAGTAAGCCTTTCACTGTAAGGTCTACACCTGTTGTATTCGGCGCATGTGACAAATAAAAATTGATTTGATAAAAAATACATTTGACATTATTCCTGCATGCTAAATGACCACATGGTGGCACCCTATACTAGTTCAGTTGGGCTGTTTGAGTGATCATAATTTCATCAGATTTGACAGTTAAATGTGTCTTAATGTCACAAATCCAAGATTTCTCCCTACTCATCATTCCACTGGGGCCCTAAGCACGATGTAACTCCACCTACTGGAGAAAGTGAGAGATTTTTTTTATCTCAGAACCAACATGGATTATAGTTGTGTGAGTGGACTGACTGCATATTGCCTTAGTGTTTTATTCTTAAATGTTAAAGTGATTTCCTACAAGCGGTTCCTATAGCTTTTTCTATAATATTTGAAATTACATTTTATCCGGTTGGATAATATTTCCAAAATATGATTGAGTGAATCGTCTTACTGCAAATCCCTGTAGTTGGACAACTGACCTAGAAAACCTTAAAGTAATTCTGGGTAGATGTAAACAAAGGTCATTGGTCGTTCGAGAATAGGCATTTGGGATTATCTTTTCATTTTCAGATAACAGATTTGTCTTTGTTTAACTCTGTTGTCAATCTTCGTTTACCGTCACTGACAGGGCTGGACATTTGAAAAAATAAGGAAGTCCTCTTTAATTCTGTTATTTTCTATCATATTAACCCATTCCTTGTTTTATGCTCTTTCTCTTCCTCTTCTGCCTCCCTCCCTCTCTCTCTCTCACTTTGACATGGCAGAGTCAGTGTTCTGTTGGCATAGTTACAGAGGGGGCTTTCACTGCCAGGATGCTAAAGAATGGCCTGTCTGAAGTCGTTACTCTGTCTAGACGTATGTCTTTATAAATTACACCCCCTCCTCCTCTCCCAACACAAACATGCCACCCCTACTACCATATCCTGAGTGTGGTTGTGGGGGTGCTAAAGACGGGTGTGTTCTTTTTTTAAAGATGACAGAATCTAGGTGGGGGAGGTTGGTTTAATCTTAGAAATGAGTAATGAAACAATGTTTTATTAACATGCCATGGTAAAACAATAGTAGGACATCCATGTGAATATCTACTGATACAGCTATGATTGGATGAACTAACATGAGGTTTAAACAGAGTTTTCACCAGGTCTAGTGTGTGTGGATGTATTCAACAGAAAGGGAACCAGGTCTAGTGTGTGTGGATGTATTCAACAGAAAGGGAACCAGGTCTAGTGTGTGTGGATGTATTCAACAGAAAGGGAACCAGGTCTAGTGTGTGTGGTTGTATTCAACAGAAAGGGAACCAGGTCTAGTGTGTGTGGATGTCTTCAACAGAAAGGGAACCAGGTCTAGTGTATGTGGTTGTATTCAACAGAAAGGGAACCAAGTCTAGTGTGTGTGGCTGTATTCAACAGAAAGGGAACCAAGTCTAGTGTGTGTGGCTGTATTCAACAGAAAGGGAGCCAGGTCTAGTGTGTGTGGATGTCTTCAACAGAAAGGGAACCAGGTCTAGTGTGTGTGGATGTCTTCAACAGAAAGGGAACCAGGTCTAGTGTGTGTGGATGTATTCAATAGAAAGGGAACCAGGTCTAGTGTGTGTGGATATATTCAACAGAAAGGGAACCAGGTCTAGTGTCTGTGGATGTATTCAACAGAAAGGGAACCAGGTCTAGTGTGTGTGGATGTATTCAACAGAAAGGGAACCAGATATAGTGTGTGAGGATGTACTCAACAGAAAGGGAACCAGGTCTAGTGTGTGTGGATATACTCAACAGAAAGGGAACCAGGTCTAGTGTGTGTGGATGTATTCAACAGAAAGGGAACCAGGTCTAGTGTGTGTGGATGTATTCAACAGAAAGGGAACCAGGTCTAGTGTGTGTGGATATCTTCAACAGAAAGGGAACCAGGTCTAGTGTGTGTGGATGTATTCAATAGAAAGGGAACCAGGTCTACTGTGTGTGGATGTATTCAACAGAAAGGGAACCAGGTCTAGTGTGTGTGGCTGTATTCAACAGCGAGATTACCAGGTCTAGTGTGTGTGGTTGTATTCAACAGAAAGGGAACCAGGTCTAGTGTGTGTGGATGTATTCAACAGAAAGGGAACCAGGTCTAGTGTGAATGGGTGTATGAGAAGCGTTCCTGACCTTCCCCGTTCAGTCAGTAAAGAGCAGCTCAGGAAGCTGCCATTCAGAAACATCCTGCCAGGAAACCCTGCTCTCAATAGCAGGGTCTGGGTCTAAGAGGGCCGTAGATATAGAGCAAACAGAACAGACATGCTGCTGCAGATTTAATTTACATTGCAGCAAGATGGTGCATAGTTGTGTAGTCATAATAGCAAGCAAATTAGAGAAAATTGTGGATTTAAAACAAAAAGCTCAATTTCTTGTTCTGTCCATTATCTGTAGGTTGGTGACGGTGAGTGTTCTACCCTCCCTCAAAATAGGAAGTGACATTTACCAGAAACAGGTGGCGTGGCTGTCTGCACTTTCTGCTGACCTTCATCAGAGTGCCCTCCTTCACAAACACCTGAGAACAAAACACACACACACACACACATACACACACACACGGTCAGACATAAAGTAGATTAAATGGCAATTGGGGGCAGTGTGCCACGTATGAGAAGCATTCTGCAGTTTTTAACATTGAATCAAGAGAGTTGGAGAGAGGGCTTTAAAGGGTCCTTTAAGAGTGTGTGTGCCCGCTCTTCTCCACCCAGACAGAGAGAGGGCCAGGGGATTCCCAGCTGACTGGTTATATAAAGGGCGACCCGGGCGGGATGTAGAGGTAGAGGGGGGAGGGGGGAGAGGCTGTACCCTTGCCCGGGGTCCTGGGCAGAAACAATGGTGTTATCAGGCAGGCAGGACGGAGCTTACCCTGCCAGGCTGGAGCAGATCCCTCTGGCCTCCAACGCTGTACTCTATGTTGACAAGACGTAGCAAGTTTTCCTGACAGAGAGCGAAAGAGAGAAGGGAGAGACATGCCATGTTGAGCACTAACAATAACTACCAAATAAACGTTTGTGCATCCCACAACACTGCGTATGTGCAAACACTCTCTCTCTTTCTCTCACAAACACACATACACATACACACTCACACTCACACTCACACACAACAAACACACAAAGGCAGGAACACACTATGTTGGAAGAACTATCACAAACACTTGTCTTCACACTTGAAACTCACCCCATGTTTCAAACTGTCATTGGCTTGATCTGCAATGTCTGACACTACCACTAGAGCAGCTGAGAGAAAGGAGACAGTGACAAGAGTGCTGTCGTTAAAGCAACATGACCATCTGGGCTGGAAGTGGCTTCCCTAGTGGCCAGAGATGGCACAGTGGCTAACCCACTCAATTACACATACAGCACACAGAGACAAGAGAGACAAGATGTTTACCTAGTGATTTACCCCCCCTCCACACAGACAAACACACAGACAAAATGAAAAATGGCTCCCTATTAAGCTACTCAGAATGCCAAATAAATCCCTCATAAACACATACAAACAGAACTGACATGGCCTCTGGTGAATAACACAATACAGAGCAAATAGGTACTATACATGGCTAGTGCTTATAGCAGAGCTCTCCTGTACCTTGGTGCTATACATGGCTAGTGCTTATAGCAGAGCTCTCCTGTACCTTGTGTGTCTTCGTATTCTCTGGAGTCTGGGGAGAGGTTGTTCAGGTAATCTGGAGGAGAAGGAAAACAAATAGCAGCAGTTGAGAAAAGACTCAAACAAAGTGAAAGAGCAGACATAATGAGATCATTTCATATGAATGTCTAATGTATAAATGTGTAAGTCATGACACACTCACACACACACACACACACACACACACATACACACACACACACACACAAACACTTACCAGTGAGGAGCATGCGGTATTGAGCCACCCGTACGATGACCTGCAGAAGCTGGTGTTTGAGAGAAACATTGTCCCCTGCTGGACTCTGCTGCTGGGAAAGACAGACAGACACAATCAGTACTGGGCCTCACCTACACATTACACAAAACTATTTCCTATGTCCATCCCGAAATGTCTTCACTGCTACACTAAGAGAAACATTGACCAAATGATGAGCTTTTGCACTGACAGACGAAGTAGAGTGAAGAGACAGGGAGAAGAAACAGAAAGAGAGAATAAGAGATGATGGGAAGAGATATTTCAGCAGAATCCCAAGTTGAGTTATTGTTCCTGGCTCACCAGAATCCCAAATCTGGTGAGCCAGGACCAATAACTCAACAAGTCACTTATCTGGTGAGCCAGGACCAATAACT